>PVHX01001680.1:0-59840 GCA_004024805.1 Geosciurus inauris
AGCTTGATATAATGCTCTTTAAAACCTTCTACTTTAAAGCTTGTACATCTGAAAGAAATGAACACATTTAATATAAAAATAGAAATAGTAGAACCAGAATTACATTTATGTTATTACATTAAGTTTAGTTCTCAAAGAAAAATTTAGATTCTAACTTTTTGTTTAATCACAATTGTAAAACTTTTGATTAGAGATACTCTCTTTCCTTCCAATTAATACCATATTTAGAATCCTTAATTCCTTCTGTTCATATCCCAAAGTAATCCTTATAAATTTCTTGAACTTAGGCAACAGTAGAAACCTTTAAAACTTCTTATAGGAATTTATAAACCTTTGTGTTTACTCAATTTAAATTGAACTTTTAAATCGTGTGAATCAAAAATATTTGGATACTTTTTTTTGTTTTGATTTATGAGTGCTCATTATCTGTGCCAATTTTGATACTCTGTACATGGTACACACACACACACACACACACACACACAAGAGTAAAGGCCTGCAAGCAATGTTAGATGTTTTTTAAAAAAAACTCCATGGTTGAATAAAAATAAGACTGATCAGAAAACATTATTCTAGATGTGAAGGATTAACGTCATGAGCTCAAAAAACATAGAACTTAAGAAAAGCAAGAGTCTTAGAAAAAAATGACACGGCCGGTAAAATTTAAAAAATGCAGGGTGGTTGGCTTGGTAGCTCATAGATGCTGAGCTGCCCATCTGAGCAGCACGTGGACGCAAGTGAGAGATGCAGGGATGCAGGGCATGCAGACTCCCCCCAACACCTCATCTCTGCCCTCTGGCACTGGGACTGAGGCTGGCGCCGCCTCCTGGGAAGATGGCGTTGCACTTCACTGGAGCCAAGAGCAAGGGGAGGCAGGATCTGGGTAGGGAGCGGGATATAATGGCGACCACACATGTAGATCAGAGAATGAGGAAGGAGATACAGAAGAGCAAATGGGAAAGGGGGCTTGGGATTTTCCCTAGCAAGAAGAACTTGAGAGGACAGAACAGATGGGAAAGAAGGTAGGGGCGAGAGCGTACTTTCCAACAAAGCCTTAATGTAAGGAGTTTCTGTCCATTTCCCCGTCCGGTGACAAAAATTAGCCAAATCAGTGAGGATTTGAAAATCAAAAGTTCCCCCTGGAGCCCATTTTGATCCATTGTCTAAGCCACACTGAGGCCATATTACAGTGGAAAAGAGGACCAGACGCTTACAGCGTAGGTCTTTAGCAAATCCTAACTTCTCAAAACTGCAATACAGACAGCCTAAAGGAGTTTTGGGTCTAGAGAAGAGTTGGTGTTTCCCGTGACCTCTCAGCGCTCCTGGGAAGAGGGTGGGAACAGAAAAAGGCATCCCTAAAACTATTTGCATCCACTGGAGAATGGAGGGCCAGGCAGAGAATCCAGGCGTCCCTGGAAACTTTCTGGGGCCCGGATGGCAGGAGGCTAACACGAGGACTGGAAACGTCTTCCCAATCCAAGCGGCCCTGGATAAAGACTTATTGCACACATCTGACTTATGGGATAGGCCCTTGGAGCGGACAGACGGGAGGGAGGCTGAGAGGCCAGAGGAGATGGGGTGGGGGCAGCCTACCTCACTTTTGTCAATCCAGGTGAGAGGAGACAGAGAAAGCAGCTCAGGAATTCTCCCAGTCCAGAGGGCTTTCCTCGACCCCGGTACAGGGGGAGGTTCAAAAACCCTCCCGGGTTTTGCGCACCATTATGTAATGCCAGAGGACCAAAAGGAGACAAATTAAAACTGCTGGGCAAAGTTTTATTGGAAATACACACTCGCAGGCTGAACTCTCCCGTCCATCAGAGTGTGTAGGAGAGAATGGCGCCCGTGTTCCGGTGTACAGATAATTTTAAAAGTTCCAGTCAGGAAGGGGAGGGCTTAGAGGGCAGGAAGAGAAGGCCAGAATCCTTCCTGGATAAGTCAGGAAAAACCCACTGATTGACAGGAGGCATGTCTACTGGTGACGTCAGCGTCTGACTGGCCACTCTGTTCCACAGCTGCCCTGACCGGTCCCCCTAATTGGACATCCTGGACCCTGAACTGACCTAACACATATAAGCTTCTGTAGTTTCTGGAATAAATGGTGTTGTTTTGCTCCTTGCCCTGGTGTGTTTCTTTTCCTGGGTGTGTCTGCGTCTCACTGGTGCAGAGCAGATTTTTACCTACACTCTGGGGCCTGGGGAATTTGGCTCAGCGGATCGCCACCATCCAGAGGGACTCCATATCGTCTAACCCAGGGACTTCTTCTTTCTCCATCTTTCTGGACTCCAACTCGTCGAGAAGCCACGTGGCTCCCCTCCTCTCCCCCTCTATTAAAGTGATAACTGGTGACCCAGATGGGACAGGCTTCTCTACTCCTCTTCGCTTGGTGTGTAAGATTTCATGGCAAGTCCCCTGTTTGTCTTGCTGGTGAAGGTAACACCAGCTCATTTTGTCATTGTCTTTTGTGTTTGTCTTTGTGTGATAAGGTTAGATCAGGGAATATCTACTTCCTGGTTTCTCTGATAGTTGCAAAGGGTCCATCAGCCCTACTTTGAAACATTTTCCTGTTCTTATCTCTCCTATTGTTCTTCCTACTTTTGGGAGACTTTACCCTTTCTTTGGCTGTCTATCTATGGCGGGCTGGTCCTGCCTTCTCCCCAGCCTTTCTCTCCCTGCTCCTCAGAGAGGCCCCAGCTACCACCGCATAATCCCTCTGCCTCTAGGATTGGCGCTGCCCTGCAGTGCCCATGCTTTCTCCCAAAGTGCAAGCCCCACCCTGGGAGCGCGCAGCCCCTCCACTGCAGCAAGCTACAACAACCCAAAGTCCCGCACACACAGAGCACTGCTCTAAGGGACCCAGTTTCCCTGCAAGTCGCTAGGCGAAAGAATGAAACAAATCACTTGCTGCAGCTCTGCCTGCCAGTCGCAGTGCCCCGATTCCAAATGGTGTTAGTCCCGCCCACCCTTTAGTGGCTCCGTGCAGCAGGCGCCAGTGCGAGCCCCTGCCCGGCCCAGCCGGCACCGGTGCACTTGCCTGCAGCCGCAGCCTGGAACATGCCTGGGCAACCCTGCCCACCCAGCGCGTGCCCGCCTGGCCCCCGCCGCAGCTCCACCCAGCCTGCGAATGCTCGCTGGCCCCAGCTGCGGCTCTGCCTGCGGCGGCCTGCGTGTGCATGCCTACTGCTCACCGCGGCCCCAGCACGTGCATGCAGGCTTCTTTGCCACCAGCCTTCCAGGGGCTCGTCCCTGGCGCTGCCGGCCAGGAACATGGCACCACGCGCCAGCTTCAACAGCCCCACCCACACAGGCTAATCACTAGCATCAGAGGTGGCTCTGCCCCTGCCTGCCCCAACTTGGGAGTAACTTTTTTCCTGGACTGACTCCGACAACCCACAAACACACGCTGGCCGGCAAAAAAAGTGTTCCAAATCCTTAAAGAGACCCTACCCCTTCCAGGGTGCTGTGTGGCCCCACCTGCTAGAGGCCCTCCATGCCTGCTACACCCTGCACGGTCCCGCAGACGCCCCTAGGTGGCCAGTGTACCTCCCAGCCTGCTCAGTTCTATCCACTTAAACTCTGTCTCTCAGCAGAGAACTCCTCGCTACTGCAAGCCTTCCCAGGGAAACCTGAACAAAACCACTGCAATAGAACTGTCCTGTGCAAACAATTTTTTTCTGCTTGCGGAGATAAAATTCCCAGGTGCACTGTGCCGGCACCTCCTCTGGCTGAGGCCACACCCCCTGCCTCCCGCAGGTGGGCCCGAGTCCCTGCTGCCAGCCAATCCATAGCACTCGCTGAACAAATGTAAAGAGTGCAACCAATCAGGCTTTCACAAAAATGCTTCCTTTCATTCGGGATCTGCCTCACATTCTCCGTCTTCTTCTCACAATCGGCAGATTCTTCCTGCCTTCTCTTCCTTCTGGCCCCTCTGCCCAATAATCAGGCAGGACTGACAAAGGACCACTCTCAAGCCAGCGACTGGAAGCTGGCAGGTGACTTTCCACCGCCACAAAGCACTACAGCTGGCTCCCGGATGGCTGGAAAGGTCTATGATAATAAAGGTGGGTCAGAGGCACCTAACTCCTCTTTCTCCTCCCCGCCTCTTACTCTCTCGGGAAAAAGGATATTATAGGCGAGGGAGACACAGATCCAAGTCCTGCCCAATGTTGCAGCCCCCTGGCTGCAGTGCCACTCCATCAGGGACAAACTTCTCCCATGGCACAATCGCTTGCCCACCAGTGGCTGCTTTCTCCTTTCTGTCCTGCAACCTCAGCAACAGGGCTCACATGCCAGGGTTGAAACAAACTGTCCCCATTGCACCCCGGGCAGATGTAACAGATCGCACCCTCAAGCTCAGAGGGTCAAAGCCCAATTCCACTTCTAAGCCAATAAATATTCCCTTATCAGATATAAGAACTTCAATAAGTGAATTTCTGCCACTAAGGAAGCTTCTGATCATTGTGGTGGAATAATTAATAATTCATGTACTTGGTATTCAGTTTTATACTAGGGAAGATATACCAATTATCTATTAGCAGTTCATCACCTAATGCTTATGCAAAAAAGCAAACTATTTCAACATGTATAGTTAACACATCAAGTATTCCTTCTAGCTTCAACACAGAGGTATACCTAAAATTTTAAAAATATCAATATGCAGCCATGTATACAAGGTTTCTATGATTATTTGGGGAGAACAAATTACATACCTCCCCGTCAATAGAAAATAAAGGTATAAATAATTGCACATTAAAATGTTCATGTCTATAACTATCATTGGAATGATAAATAACTTCTCTCACTTAAATTGGCTGTCTGTTTAACCTGAAAACCTTACTGGCTCAGAATTAGATTGCTGATTAACTTAACCCCTCTCCTAGAGCTACTTTGAGCTGCATTGCCAACCTAAATCACTTCCTAAGGACTAAATATGAATGTGATAAGAATGGATAATACTTTTAAAAGGATGTTGGCCTTAGAGATTTTTCTTGAGTCAAAACAGCAGCTTTTAAAACAAAAGCAAAATGGAAATACAAATAAATGTCACTGGCTTAATGCTTTTAATGTTTTTTTTTAAAGTTTCTACCTTTAGATTATATATCTGACTCATATTGAAATACCTCTAATAAGCACTGTTTTATTACAAAAATCTGACTTCAGTAAATATTTTTGTATTCTACATGGGCCAAATTATATACTGCAATTCACACTAAGGTTGCCTATAGCCACACATTCTCTGTACCTTTTGTAGTGTTTTGTTGTTGTTTTATTTTACTGGATGTGCATCTTGATGCTAAATCTCCATTTGGTTTTGGCCATTTCTCATGTTATAGCATTTATATGAAGGAACTGATCCATGTAAATACTTTCCATGTTTCCTTCTCAATATTTAAACTACTAGTTATCATATGGTACCTGTCTCTCACCCCTAATGATTTTGGCTCTCACGGAAGCTCTGGACATCTCACTCTCCTAAATGGAGCAATGGCCTATTCTTGAGCCTAAGCTTTCAACATTAAAGAACTTTGTCCACGAGCAACTAGCATTAGGTCATATAGAACCTTCAACTAGAACATCTGATCCATTCATGCTCTTCTTGTGGCCCATTGTTACCACTGGGTCCACTCCAACCACAGGGAGTCAAGTCCCATGAGTTAATACCCAACTCCTTCTGGCAAATGGATGTCACTCATATCCCTACCTTTGGGAAATGTAAATTTGTGCATATGATAATTGATACATACTCCTCCCTTATATATGCTACTGCCCTTACAGGGGAAAAAGAAACCCATGTAATTAAGGATCTAAAGCAAGCAATGCTATTCATGGGTGTCCCATAGTCAATCAAAACAGACAATGGCCCAGCCTATATCTCCCTCAGATTGAAGGAATTTTTAACTTCCTCCTTTTTAACTTGCATTGCCAACCTAAATCACTTCCTAAGGTATTTTAATATGAATCATATATATAATCTAAAAGTAGAAACTTTAAAAACATTAATAGCATTAACCCAGTGACATTTATTTGTATTTCCATTTTGCTTTTGTTTTAAAAGCTGCTGTTTTGACTCAAGAAAAATCTCTGGGGAATTTCCCATACCAAAGAGATTCCTTTTAACCCTCAGAGACAAGCAATCATTGAGAGAACCAATCGCACTCTAAAGGAGATGCTTCAAAAACTTGACTCTACTGAGAAGGACCCTTCTTTGAGGTTGTTGGATGCTTTATTTACCCTTAACTACCTCACTTTTGACAAACAAGGCCTCAATGCAGCAATCCAACACTGGAGTCCATTACCTTCCCTACCTCTCTTTCCTTGGTGCAATGGAAAGACCCCTTAACCCTTCAATGGAAAGGCCCAGACCCTCTGCTCACACAAGGGCGAGGCTATGCTTGTGCCCCCCCCTTTGGATCCCAGCCAGGAATATTCATCCAAGCCTCTCTCGAGAAGACAACCTGCCCCACCTAAAGTAAGAAGCCCCTTCCGTGAGTACCTAAACCAAAGGTAATGTTATCTTTGACCCTTCTATTTTTCAAAAGGTGTGGAATAAATCTTCAACTGTATTGGGACCATCCAATTGGGTTATAATTGGGCTCAGGATTCTAAGCCTTCTTCTGGTTCTTCTCTTTGTCAAACTAAACAAACTCTCAGTTCATATTGTTAAGGAATCACAGGAACACAAGAAAAATCCTGCCACATGGATCACAGCCCTCAAGAACATATGAGAAGCTCATCCACCTCATCTTTGCTGGAGACACAAAGGTTTGCAGTTTCAACCGATTCTAACCCCTTCCCTTCCAACCCCTCCCAACCCCATCACCCCTTCTATTGGGAGTGAGCTCATTCTTGGACACGTGCATACAGGCTGGACAGCCAATGACGGGTAAGATGCTCAGAGGAGCACGACCTAAGCCAGGCACAGTCTTATTTGCTCCTCCTCTTGCACACGAGCTGTAATTGATGACAGGTAAGTTGCTCAGAGGAGTACAACCTAAGACAGATTACAGCTTCGTTAGCACCCCCCCTCTATCATATGCAGCATGTAGGAGTCTGGAAAATCCAGCAGAATGATTCTCTCCCATGAGGAGATTATCACAGAGCCCTCCAACATGCTTGCTTATGGGCCATGCAGGCTCCACTGACATTTCAAATAAAAGTAAAAAGGGAGATATGTAGGAGCATCTCCATACCTTCCCACCCCTCCCTCCCATCTTTCCCCATTCTATGCTAATAGACTATGCTCTTGCCAAAGTGCACCCCTTTGTTTGTGACCTTTGGACCTGATTGGTCCAAGAGTGCATATAAGCTTCTGTAGGTTCTGTAGGTTTTTTGCTCCTCACCCTGGTGTGTTTCTTGTCCTGGGTGTCTCTGCATCTCACTGGGGCAGGGCAGATTTTTACCTACACCCAGGGGCCTGGGGACCGACCAGAGGGACTCCATATCATCTAACCCGGGGACTCCTTCTTTCTCTGTTTCTCTGGACTCCAACTCATCGAGAAGCCACGTGGCTCCCTTCCCCCCCCCCTCTATTAAAGCGATACAGGGGAATACTGGACATAAGGAAGATCTGATTAACTCATTCTCTTGTTTCTTCATTTCTATCTGATGTCTGCAATCCAGGAACCATGACATGTACTGAGAATACAGATATGAAAAAGATGAAGCCGCTGTTGTATGAAAAATGTGATATTACAGAAAGTAAACCACAGTAGTTGTGTTTTATAGAGTTATCAGAGAAGGCCTTTCTATAGATATAACATGGGCTGGAATCAGCCTTAGAAACAAAAAGGAGATAGTGTATATGGAGCAGGATAGGCTAACAGAAAACTACAAAGAGAAAAGTTTGCCTAGATGGAAAAAACTAGGTGAGGGCTTCAGACTGAATTATCAGGAAAAAGACAAAATTATTCCTTTGTTTTGATTCATGCTAAAGGACATGATTTCATATTAAAGCAAAACTTCTGTCGTGAGCAGCACAATTAATAATTACTTGGGGGCTGGGGCTGGGGCTCAACGGTAGAGCGCTTGCCTCGCATGCGTGAGGCCCTGGGTTTGATCCTCAGCACCACATACAAAGCAATAAAATAAAGACATTGTGTCCATCCACAACTAAAAAAATATTTAAAAAAAAAATTACTTGGAGGTGGATTGTCTTTAAGTGCAAGTGTATGTTTAATCATAACAATCATCAAATATAATTAATTAATGCAAAAAGTGTTGGGTGTGCTGGAGCACCCCAACTAGCATTCAATGTGCACTAATTAAACACTATAGGTAGGTTACACTATCCTAGGGCAAATAAACACTACCAGCATTTTACACAATCTTAGGGCAATTAAACACTACAAGTAACTCACACAATCCTAGGGCAACCATGAACCCCCAAAATATCTCTGATGCCACATGACTTCTCTTAGCCAAAGAGTAGACATTGTCCTTGTCTGGTGGTTCTCTTCATCCAACGGCTGGACGTCAGGAAATAGTGGAGTTGATCCAGGAATGAACAGCAAGGCAGCCAGTCTCACTGATGTCCTTGGAGCAAAGCCCCCAATGTGGCAGGACAAGCAGTTCAATTGCAGTTCCAAGTTGGTGATGTGAGCTGGTGATTGGTTATACCCAGTGAAAGTTAATGTTCATTGGTTATGTCCAGTGAGATAGTATAATTGCAACTGGGCATTTCTTTGTGTATGTGCATGGAGCTGTGCTCCCTATCAATTATAACCAGTCATTGCTAGGTAGGCCTATGGTTAGGATCCCCTTACAGCCTCTTATCAATTGCAAGCAGGCACAACTAAGTAAGTCAATGGCGCTGTTCCTTATGGGCAGCAACTTAGTGAGTCCCCAGCATGTCCAGGCATGTCTATGGCATATGCTCCTTACACCTCCTCTTTTTATTTAATGTAGTACCAAACTCAAAAAAAGTTCTCTATTTTCTGTGTAAATACCCAAAAGTATCCAAAGAGTTAGTATTTTGTTCATTAACTGTTTCTAGAAGAGTAATTCCAAAGCTCTCCTTCATTTATTTATATTTTTAAATTTTTATTCTTTTTAGTTAAACATGACAGTAGAATGTATTTTGACATACTATACATACATGGAGTATAACTTTCCATTCTTGGGGCTGTACTGGTCATGTATTCATATGTGACCCTAGGAAAGCAATATTGGATTCATTCTACTGTCTTTCCAATTCCCATCCCCCATTCAACTTCTCTAGTAATTACAGAAAAGCAAATCAAAACTACTCTAGGATTTCATCTCACTTCAGTCAGAATGGCAATTATCAAGAATACAAGCAATAATAAGTGTTGGTGAGGTGTGGAGTACACTCATACATTGCTGGTGGCACTGAAAATTGGTGCAACCACTATGGAAAGCAGTATGGAGATTCCTTAGAACACTTGGAATAGAACCACCATTTGAGCCGGATATCCCACTCCTTGGTCTATGTCCCTTCTCTTTATTCTCCTTTGTCTAGTCCCAAGTACTTCTTTTTTTTTTTTTAATTTTTAGTTGTTGATTGACCTTTATTTATTTATTTATATGAGTTGCTGAGTATCGAACCCAGTGCCTCCCACATGCAAGGCAAGTGCTCTTACAACTGAGCCACAATACCGGCCCATAGTCCCAAGTACTTCTACTCTTCTCTGCCAGCAACTCCCCACACCACTATTGTGTGTTAGTATCTGCATGTCAGAGAAAATATTCAGCTTTTGGTTTTGGGACATTAGCTTATTTTACTTAGCATGATAGTCTTCAGTTCTATCCATCAAAGGCTCTCCTTTAAAATTCAAAAGTTAAAAAGTACAAATTCTTAAAACCCTACAAATTTATTAAACCCTGGGGAAATATATACAATCTTCAGCTTGAGAAACTTAGTTTTATTCCACAGACAATTATGACCATGGAATTTTGGCACATCATAACTACTTAATATTTTCTTATCCAATATCTTCATTTCCATTCTGAAAGTATGTGAATTGCTCTACTAGACAATAGTTTTATCATGAGGTCAATCAAACTATTTACATTAACTGACATTTTGTTACATTTACATTAACAAACTAGTTTGTTAACTGTATTTCAGACTTTGAGGGAAAGAGGTAATTCACCTGAAAATGAATGATCATAGAGTGTGTGTTAAAACAACTTTTGAATTTTGTGTTTTAGTTAAAATCTAAAAACTCAGTCTCTTTCAATTTCAACACTAAAAGGAGAGGATCATCATTTTTCTATGTTCACAACGAAGATTCTTTGATTGTGAAATTCTTAATCATTGAAGACAAAACCATACAGAATCTTAACCATACAGAATTCTACTATAGATTTTAATCTGATTTCAGACATTGCTAAAATATTTTTAATTGTTATTGAAATATTTCCTTAAAGTCTTCAATTTTTATGGCATTACATAGTTTAAATCTACCTGCTACCTAGTTTTGCTCTCTACTTTTTATTCTGCACTCTTCCCTTTCCCATGGTATAGTATATTTTCTTTTTGGAGCACATGGATGTTTTCTAATCAAGTATCAGTATATTACTGATAATTCTTTTGACTTCAGAAAATATACAATATGGAATAGAAGAATTGAGCATTTTAATAGAAAATGAGATTTTAGACCACTATAGGAAATCAAATTCTGTACTAATTATTAATCTCCCCAAATAGGGTTATGATAAGTTCTACTTTGCTTTCAGTTGCCTCCCAGGGTGTAAAAAGATGAATTGTTCTAGGTAAAATACAGTACATTCTTGTCTTAGGTCTGCTGCTTTAAAAAATTAAATAAATCTCTATGTACATAAATATGATTTATAGGTCCCTGGGTGAGAATGAGGTATATATTTTCTCCCCCTTTGACAATCTCTATTATAGAAATAGACTCAGATGTTGCCACATTCAGTTCATAAAGATATATTTTATTTTAAAAGTGCTACTCTAGCTTTGTCCTATGAAATAACAATTATTTGGATTTAATTTATCTGCTACTTTAGAATAGTCCATCAAATATTTATACTATTTGAAAAAGGCACTCTATTCTTTGCTATCATGGAAATCTCTGTACCTTAAGAACTAAAATAAAGAGTGGATTGTCTTTTCTTTGATTATTGCTTGGTTTTTAAATTGTGTGTGTAAAGCCAGAAGACCAAAAGGGGGCAGATTAAACGGCTGGGTAATGGCTTTATTGGGATGTACGCTCCTGGGGGAATTCCTCAGTCCAACAGAGGGTCCAGGAGAATCATGCACGTGTTCCCCGGTACAGAAAATTTAAAGGGTCTGGTCTGGAAAAGGAAGGCTTAAGGCAGAAAGTGAAGAGGTGTCAGCATCTCGTTGGCTGTTCCTTTGCGCATGCGGGCTGCTTGCTGCTTCATTCCTTGTGGCTGTGGCAGCGTTCGTCATGTTTGTGCATTCTGCGTTTGCCTCACTAACCTAACAGTAGGGTACAGTCAGTACCCTAACAGTAGGGTACAGTCAGGAATATTTGAAAATGGCCAATGTAAATTCAAATGGTATATTGCATTATTGCTTACCTGGTTAAATTAAGAACTTACATGATATTAGGTATTATGTGTTTTGCGTGGCAAAGAACTTAAAACATGTTTAAAAAGCAGTTCCTCAAACAGTTATTACTAAAATAAAACATTTAAAGTGAAAGTGATAACTGCGATGTAATATTTTTAAATATGTCATCTAAAAATTCAATTAAATCCCAGTTATATGCATAGCATTCTCTGTGTGAATTCTGTAAACATATAAAGCATTACTCATTTACTCCTTGATTAGCTAAACTGCCTAAATTCCCACATAGCATATTAGAAATGATGGTTTTATTTTTCAAACATTCCTATATTGTTATTTGGTAGTTTTGAACTTGGAAGTAAAGACTTAGAAGTAGCACTTTTTATGCTGCCCACTGGGCACTCCATGTCAGAAGTAAATGAAGAATGACAAGTTTTCCATATTTTACCTTTTCTTATATTTTAGCTTTGGCTTACTTACACTAGTGGTGAAAATTTCAAAACCACAGATAATTTCAACAAATAAATGTTTGGTTTTGGAATTCCCATACTTATTTTGTGAGGTCACTTCTCAGATCAGAAAATGCCTTGTCATAAATTAAGAAAACCATGCTGCAGATATATAGCTGAAAAAAATAAAACCAGTAGAGTTTTTCATTTTAAAAAGTTTTTTTTAATATAAAAAGTTTAAAAGATACAAAGAAAAAAATAAAAGAAAAAAAGCACTGCAAATTTTATCAAAGGCAGTGTCTTTTAATCTTTAATATATTTCCTTCTAATATTTTATCTAAGCCTACCTTAGGAATTTTCATAGTGTGGGTAAATAATATCAAATTCTGCTTTTTTCCTCAGTACAAATCATATTTTTCCTATATTGTCATTAATTTCTCAAAGTCTAGCTTTCAATATCTGCAAAATATTTTGTTGGATTCTCTAATTCTATCATTCCTCTATGGTTAGACAATTAATGAATCAATAATATTTAATTATTTTTATATAACTTTGCTATTTTTGTCATTTTACTTCTTTATGACTCTATATGTTTTTTGTCCATGAAAGCATAAGTCCTTAAGAAAATATAGCCTATCAATAAATTTGAAAACAAGGGCAGCCATGGGGTATTATGCAGAGATTATAATGGAAATTGGTAAAATTATTATTATGGAGGGTAGGCTATGCAAATAGAGATGTAATACTAACTATAATTGATTTATTAATTTGAAGACTATGTTTAACAATAAGCAATCTCAAAATCAATATCTGAAAAATTATACATAGCAACATAACTTTAACAAAGTAGCAGAAAATTTTTGAGAGGAGATTTTTTTAATTCAAATTACATGTGATTCTATTTTTTCTAAATGTCTGAGGTAGAATACTGTTTTGTTAGATATAAACAAATGCCAGCCAAATTCCACTACTTCTGCATCCCCCACAGACTTTGCAAGCTGTCCATCAAAGGTGCAGTCAGGGACACATTGTTCATGAAAGGTAGACTGATAAATTCTGTTTCCTTTTGTGTCTGTGGCACTGAATCCTAGTAAGGTTACACTGCTATTTGTTGAAATAATAGTTGGAAAAACAAAAAATGTTATTGATCTTCTCATCAATAAATCATGTTTAAACAATGCAGGCTCCTTGAACTTGTAGGAGAAAACTATGATAACCCATTTCCTACTTACCTTTTCAAGTGGAACCAGATAATTAAGTATGTAAAAGGGAAGTTTCAATTCAGAGTTCACTTTTCAGAAAAAAATATATATAATTTTATCTCTAATAATAGTCTAATAAACTCTTCCTTTCAATTTTTCCTTCTCCTGTCCCTCCTCTTTCTCTGCCATGCCCTTTACTTTCCCTACCTTCTCTGCTTCAGTTTCTTCCAGCTCCTTCTTTATTGAACACAGATTTTCTTGGGAGAATCCAATGAAAAGTTCTTAAAAATAAAACCCAGTTCCTTAAAGGTAAAGCCAAAACCCAAACCAAAACATTCTTCAGAACTGTTTTCCCTGACAATGCAGATTGAATATATCCAAGATATATCCTTCCTGTTAGTAGATTTTGTGAGCACTGGGTCTCGAGTGATCTAACTGGGAACAGCTAGACCTAGCAAGGAAAAAAAAAAATGACAAATAAATAAAAACTACCATGGCAAGTGAGAGATCCTGGTCATATTTTATCAGTAGCCAGTAAGAGAAGAGATGGGCATTGCAGGTCCCTAAGGAGGATCAACAGGTTTAGAAGGTATAGCAGATGATCCAATCAGCCATTGAGTGCTTGTTACTCCATAAAGATTTTGCTACATCATGGGCCATAGGTTTTGACATGGTAGCAAGGGATGGAGTAAGAGAATTTAAGAGCAGGTAAAACACAGAGATTGAGGTTTAACAAGCCTCTTGCATTCAAAAAAATAGAATGAGGAGCAAGGCAATCTGAGTTTAGATGAAAAACAAACTAATGGACATATTTATTGTCCAATATTGTTCTGCTAATTGTACTATAATTGCATAATGTTCCATGGTCTATTTAGAATTTTCATCAAATTTTAAAAACATCATTATTTAAGCTCAATTAACTATTCTATCATTGATTGGGATCTTAATATGATTAAAATGAAAATCTAATTAGAAATACATGTATGTACACAGAATTTGCAAAAATATTTTTGTAAAATGCAATGAGAATTTATTCCCTACAGGATATCCCCCTAATGTATCTTCAAAATAGAAGAAAATTTCTGTTAATGTTCATAAGTCACTATTTTTTAATGGGGAGGAAAATTAAAATTATCATAATCTACAGAAAAAAGTAGCAATAAATGTCCACAGTTTTTGTTTTATGTCTGGGCTGAACAAAGAAAATTCAAATGAAGGCCTTTCTTTTGATAATTTATAAGTAAATATAATCATCCACTAGTGTAGGTATATGTTGAGAATGTTTCAAGAAAACTCAAAAAGTTTATTTGTTGAATATAGAATTCTCAACTATATGCATATGCAAATTTGTTTAATAATCATGTTCTTTAAATATTGTATCATTAGTAATTCTTTGACTTTCTATTCTATCCACTTGTAAAAGTAGATAGATTATACTTATACCTCAAATTAAAATTGTGAATTCTATAAATTTCTTGTAATTTTGTAATTAATGGCTTTCCTTTTTTTTTTTTTTTTTGGACTAGGGATTGAGATCTGAGGTACATTAGCACTAAATAACATTGCCAGCCCTTTTGAAATTTTTTTTTTTTAAATTTTGAAATAGGGTCTTGCTAAGTGCTGAAGATCTTGCTAAATTGCTGGAGCTGGCCTCAAAATTCTGATTCTCCTTCCTCAGCCTCCCAAATTGCTGGGATTATAGGTATGCACCACAGTATCTTGTTGACTATACATTTTAAAGCAATGCTTTTATGGGCTTACATGCAAATTATTCTCATCTCTTTCTATTGTTCTTTTATCATTTTAATTTATTAATTTTTTAAAATAATTTTTATAATTCTGTATTTATTGTGTTACTTATTATGTGTTGCTGGTTATTCTTTTCCTGGAGAATCCTTAGCAATCTCTTTACTGTTAATATTTATTTCTATGTCATTTTAAAGGTGTGTTCATTGGAGAAAGCATCTAGCTAAACTTTGCTTATATACCTATTATTTTGTAAAAAATTAATTATACAGTCATTTTGGTTAATATTTTCACTTTATACTTTCTTTCCTGGAATTACTGACAGATGCATGCTGGAGCCTCCTGAGGTATTATTTTTGATTTGCTTTTTCTAAATTTTCTTTTTTTCTCTTTAGTGTATAATCTAGATGAATTTTTTCATATCAGCATGTTAGTCCGCTTTCTGCTACAGTAACAAATATCTGAGATAAATCAACTTGTAAAGAGAATATACTTATTTTGGCCCAAGGTTTCAGAGATTCCAATCCATGGTCAATAGACTGTTTTGCTGTGAGCCTGTGATAAAGGCAGCACATGACAGTGGGGAGCCATGCTGCTCACATTGAGACCAGAAGGGAAAGGGAGAGAGATCTGCATCAGCAATTCTTTTCAAGGGCACCCCCTTGCGGGGATTGCAGTCTGTCCCGAGCCAGCGGGTTGAAGGGGCACCTCCGCATTCACCTCACAGCAGCCGTGGAAGTTGGGAAGAGTTGGAGCCGGTTGGCCGTCCATCCCCAGCCTTGCCTTCCGTAGTTCGTAGCAAGACAATCAGACGCGCCAGGGAAGTCCAATCAGAGTAGGAATCCATTTATTTGTGGAACAAGCATTCAAGTTATAGGGCCCTTTGGCCAATCAGAGACAATGCATGTAGGTAACAGCTGCCATGTAGCAAGGCACGTAAGCACCCCAACTTCTGGCCACGAGCTGCACGTTCCTAGAACCAACAGTAATTGTAAACCAATCACATATTTCCTCCTTCCTTTGTGCCTTTCCCGTTTACATGGCTAGTCATTAGGTTGTAGCACAGAGCTAGCCCCCCACACCCCTCCCAACTTAAAACCTCTCAATAGGCTCCTCCCCCTAAAGGCTCTGCCTTCTTCCAGCACCACTAAGCCTTCAACACAGGGGTCTTTGCAGGACATTTATGATCCAAAATTACAGCAATTTTCTGTGAATTTACTGTTCGTTTTTTTTTTTTTCACTGTAAGATTGGAGTTAACCTCATAATTAAGTGTTCTGTTTCAGTGAATTTATTTGGTCACTTCTTAGAGTTTCTAGTGCTCTCTTTTAATCTATCCATTCTTACATCACTTCTTAAAGTTGCTTTCATAATACCTCATTCTGTTTTAATGAATGCTATTTATTTCTTTGTTATGTAAGAATGTTATATTTATTCTAAAGATATTTTCAGATTGCCATACGTTTATTTTATCTGGAGTGACTTTAACAGCTTGTTGAAAATGTTGTGAGCTACCTGCCTATTCATTATTTATGTTTGTACTGAGTAGGAGTTTTAAATTTTTTCTCACTGTGCCTTTACCTTTTTTCATTATTAGTTTTACAATTGCCTCCACCACGCTCTCCAGAACTCTAAGATTGGAACTAAATCTTTTTTGTTTCAGAGATCCTGTTCCAGAGACTTACTGACTACATGGAGAGTGCAGTCACTAAGCTGGTTCATAATGTGGCCCATGTCCTGGCCTTTAGGCTGTGTTTGCTTGCTTCAATTTCTCATTTTGTGTAGTGCTGGGGATATAACCCTGGGCTTCATGCATGCTAAGCAGGTGCTCTACCACTGAGCTACATCCCCAGCCCTTTTTATTATTTTGAGACAGAATCTCACTAAATTGCCTAGGCTGGCCTCAGATTTGTGATCCTCTTGCCTCAGGCTCTTGAGTAGATAAGATATAAGTGAGGAATTTGTCTTGTTGCTTAATCTTACAGGGATTAACTTCTTCATAAATTGATTTTCATATTTCCTGAACTGGGAATTCTCAGCTAGGACAGTAGATACGACACTTGGCTGGCCTGTGATTATAGTTTTGCTATAGATCTATGTTTCAATTTCATTCTTGTGCTATAGAGATGATGAGTCATCTTTATTTCTTGGCCATTTCATTTTTAAAAAATATTTTTATTTTTGTATTTCTCGTTGATGTTAAAAGAAATAGGTCTCAAGTCAAAAAGCTATAACACTATACACTATACAAGATATGGCTGATTGTCCAACATGAAAACCATAAGTAACATATGCAATTTAAATTAAATTTAGTAAAAATTAAGTAAAAATGAGAATATGTCTTCTTAGCCGTATTTGCTACATTTCAAGTTCTTAATGTGCATATGAAGCTATAAGTACCATTTTGCATAGTGAAGATATGCAATGTTTTCATCATCACAGAAATTTCTCTTAGGTATCTCTGGTTTATATTATAAAGCTAAATATTGAAAATATCCAAAAAAGACTGCAGATTTTTAAACTTTTATGAGGCTATTGGAAGCCCTGAAACTCACTACCTTAATAAAACAAGACTTGTATAGAATATGTAATCACTGGATTCTGAGTTACTGTTTCTTTTCAACATCATGATTATAGTAACTTACTAAGAATTTTCTGCTGAAGTATGATCTTATGATTTTGGAGTCAGAAGGTCTGGAAGCAAGTTCCAGCCCTACTCCCACTAGGAAATGGATTTTATACTGACATCTAACTTCTCTGAACTTTGATTTTCTCATTTGAAAATTAAGGTAACAGTTGTTTTGCCAACTTCACATGATCTTTGAAAATGTAACATGTCCCATCAAAGTCTTTTCGTTCACCAAAGATTAATCACTTTTAATTAAGGTGACTTTTTGTACTTAAAAATTTTCATTTAAAAAATTATTGCTTTCCATAATGTCTCCTCAAAAAGCATGTTTATGCAAATTCTATTTGAACATTAACCATATGCATCTGTAATCATTTTAATGGAGAAGTAGTTTTGAGTAAATTTCCTTCTAAAACCAGTGCTCCTGTGGATAAACTGGTCTCTTGGATGGGAGGTTATGAAGATAACAATGGTAAAATTAACTCATTTTTATTAAAGAAAATGGAGTTACCTATGAATATAAGAAATGAAGCCATAGTAAGATTTGGTTCTCAAAGTTGCATTTGTCTGCATAACCCAAAGAATAGATTTTATTCATATTTTAGTTGCTTTTCCTTTTTTGTAAAACACCTTTATAGAAATATTTTTTATAAAGACCTTTATGTTTTAAAATAAGATTTTTCAACATTGTGCTCTATATCACAAGTGCAAAAATTCTCTGTTCATTTCTGTATAATTATATTTACTCATAGGAAAAGCAATCTGTAATTGAATTAAAAAATTCTAATTTTTAGGGGATATAAATAGTTAAATGATAGCCATTTTTGTGTGGTGCTACTAATTCTACTTTAAAAATATCTGTCTTCCATATAATTTTTTTATAATTAGGCAATGTTTGTTTCTCTTTTATGAAATTGAAGCATGCATTTCTCTAAGATTTATCACTTGTAGGCCATTTTAGATGAGATTTACTTAAGTCTTTGTACTTAATTTGTGAGGCAATTTGTTTTTAGAAGTGGGTTCTTACAAATATTACACAATTTTGGCAACAACAAATTCTTTTTGCTTTCAGATTTTTGTGTTATTATGATTCTGAGTGCAATTTTCTTTCAAAATGAATATTAAAATAAAATTTCCTTGTAAAATACATTCTACAATTGAGAAATGAAGAGAAGATGGTATTTATCCAAGATGTGGAAGATAAAATGCATACTTTAATGTTTAAGCCAAAATGAAATGTTTTGTATATTTATTTATGAAGCATAGAAAAATATGTTTACTTCTTATCATTTCTATTTCATCTTATTTCTACTAATAGTTGCCATTATCTCTGACCTAGATGATATCCATTCTTCCATTTTGTGAAAAGTACTCCTCAGGGCACTGAGAGTATCATCTCAGCCAGACTAGCATGATCTCCCAGTAGCAAGAAGCTCACAAAATGGATCAAGTCTGAGAATCTGATTTTATGTATTTATTTCTGATAAAGTGGTGAGACTTGAATGCAGGACCTTGCACATGCCAGGTAAGAAGCACTCTACCACTGAGCTAACATCTCAGCTCTAGGCATCTGAATCTTTAACAAGCTCCCAGGCTGATAATTCTGTAGGCTGTTCTACAGATCCCACTTTGACAAACACTTCTCCAACTTCTGAGTCACAAGTGTCACTGGAAATCATTGTTATATCAGACCCCTGAGATTTGCCCCAACCTACTCCAGACAAACATCTGGGAAAGGATGCCAGGGATCTACACTCTTCATTGAGTCCCCAGATGATTCAGGTGATCACTCAAGTTTGGGAAATACTACTCTCAAAGCTGTGAGAAAAGCATAGATTTCATGGATTAGAACAGAGCAGCTCAGGTGAAAGCTGTATCACAGTACCCAGAAGCTTCTTCACCGTTTCCAAATGGGTAGCACCTTGATCCTGGAGGCTATGCACCCAGACTGGACTGGCAACCTTAAGTGGGAGTAGCAGGCAAACCAGGAAGTGGGAGTCTGGCAAAATGGAAACACTACCTGGGTGCTCAGCTCTCTAGGACAATAACCACAGGATTGTGACTGCCAGGAATATTGGGACAAGAAGGGACAAAGTTCTTGAGAAGCAGCACACATAGACCAGCCCCACTCAGGAAACCAGAGGCCCAGGGGTGCCTTTCATCAGGGCTACAAAAGCTAAACTTAACTGGTGATTATAGGCCCTAATTTTGAATCAACCCAAGGAAAAAAGGTAAAGAATTCACATAATATTTTTTATGGAAATAAGAAATTCTTATTAATTTTATATTTGAAATTATTTTATCTAATAAGAATTCAATTATTTCTTATGGAAATAAGCCGTGATAGGACTAAAGAATAATATTCACTATGTTATGAGATTCTTATTTATGTTGTCTCTTAATCTTCACAGAAAATCTGCAAGGCAAGTGGATTTATCACCAAGTTTTACAAATGAGGAAACTGAAGTGCAGAAAGGTTTCTGTTCCCAGGCTGGGTTATCCACTCAAGCTCTATTCTCTATCTGTTGTCTTACTTGTGGGGAGGACAAGACAGTCCTGACCATTAATACCAGCTACTTGGATTTTACCCCAGAATGAAGGTTTAACATTTATAGTAGTTGAATTTTGTATTAGCCCTTTTGGGGGCATATTTTATACTCTTGTTAGTTGGTAGCAATTAAAAAATAACTTTCAGGGAAACAATGTATAAACAGTGAGTCTTGCCCAGAATGCCTAAATACAGTGCTAACATAACCAAGACCCTTCTTAACTACAACTTCTAAGATCTGATGCTATATCTGTTTTTAGTCTGTGTTTTGTAATTACTCATTCTTTAATAATGTTGTTTGCAACATAAAATTAGAATTGAAAAGTTAAGATCTAATTTTTACCTTGACAGAGAGATAAATTACATAAAAATGGTAAAAAAATCTAAGCAAAACAGATATTTATACTAAAATATTATACATACAGAGTATATTTTGCATACAGTAGGATAAGAATATGATCTTTTTATTTCAATTACTAGAAACTCCTAAATTAGTTAAAAGTTGGGAAGTTTAATTTTCTAAAAAAAAAGTTACAAGAAGTTTTTCAGGTCACCAAAAATTTTGTTTTGAGCTGATACAATCATTCTGCATGTTTTTAGGTTGCCCTTCTTATTTAGATTGTAGTTATAGGACCTCTACATGGAAGATTTGTGAAATGGTAATGTGACCCTAGAATGAACCTTTAATGTTATATATTCTTGCTTCTTTCTCATCTCACTCACTGGACCCTTCAGGGTAAATGGAGTTATGAAGCTATTAGAAGAAAACTCACAGCCTTTCTTGCCAATGTTATTAATCTTCATTTTTCTGTAATGCTCTTTTTAAAAAAATATATGCCAGACCTACAGGAATCAACTCATAAAGAATGATAAGTGAAAAGCAAAACTCTTTGGTCATATGAGGAAAGTTGAAGAAATTTTAGCAAACTAGAAAGGTGAGACATTTCTTAAGCCTATGATGAGAATTCAAATGGAAAATGAGAGGCCACTCGCCTTCTAAAGGTTACCCACGCTAAGAGATTAAAATGGGCAGAAGATGGATTTTAGTGATATGTTTATTAAAAATAATTTTATACCAATAATAAAGAGGATTTTCCATATTTATAAGTGTTGTTGTAGAAGGAATTGAAGCAGTAACTACGTATTTGGGCTTAGATGTCTCCCATTTAATAGACAAAGTATTTGAGCCTCAAAAAGTTCAGTAACATTCCCTATATCACACAAATTATGCCAGAGTTCCATTACTTTAAGTTCAATAAGTATTGCGTTGTATCCAGCTTCTGATACTCAGAATTTTAGTCATAGAAGACAACTGAGTGCCAGAGAAATAGAGAAGTAGCCTAAGTTTACATGAAAAGCAAAGCATATAATAGAATATAGCTCATGTAGTGTCAAAACATTAATATGAATTTTATTGCAAAGGAGTGATTAATTATAGATTGGAAATCTTCAAATATTGAAGTAGGCAAATCTGCAGAGGTTACTTGGTCAAGTGTGAATGATTCCTTTTGTTGCTAGCTTGATAAATGGCTATATTGCCACAGCTTAAAAATTCAACCTCATGAATTTTTCTCCCCATTTTTTTGGCAAAGAATATTGCTGAAATAGAAAATTTTCTTTTTTGTTTGGTAAACCTTCAATACTCAGAAACAATATAAAATAAATTTGCCTGTTTATATGACAAATTTTCAAACTTTGAAGATTTCTCATTTGGTAGAGTATCATTATTATGCTGATTGCTTGGGTGTTGTTGATGATATTGTTTCTGTTTGCTCAATTTATAGTTGAAAAAATAAGACTCAAGTAATTATTAGAACAGAAATGCACAACTTGGGACATTTAGCTTGTGAACGGTTTCTATGCAAAATAGAAATCAAAGATCAGAATAAATTGTGTATTCAGATGAATTTAACTCCATGAACTGTGACTTGAACAATGCTTCCTTTTTACCACCAGAGGTCTTCAAAAGACCTATAATAGTTGCATTTCTGCCAACTGAGAAGGAGGAAAAAAAGCTGACAGTAAGTCTTTGCAAGTAATCTACTCAAGATAAAAGTATTAGTGTTCTGTAGTCTTAAGATTATATATTTCTTCTAGTTAGAATTCAGGCCATAGAAACAACAAAAGTACAACAACAGAAAAACAAAACAAAACAATTACCAACCCTCAAATGAAGAATAGTTATAATGCGTTTTTTTATTATTTTAAAAAATGTATTTTCTACTCATTTTAGTTGGTATTAGGAGCTCCTGATGCTAATTAAAGTGATAAAAACGGTGTTATAAATACTATAGAAAAGTGGAAATCCACTATTATTTGCATAAATTGTATGAATGCATTATATTTTTACACGCATATATAATAAACATTGTGTAACTTTACTTTTAAATTGAAATGTTAGTAGGAAATGTAGGCTGATTCTTTTGACTTATTCTAAACATTGCTAAGCAAAGACAAGCAAATAGTTTCTATTTACATATAAAAATACTCCCTGTTTGGATTTAAAAAAGAACAAAAAAAGACTTTAGAAGGACTAATGGATCTTGTATTAAGCTGCATAAAAGTTTGAGTTGCACAGTTATTTCCTTGGTTGATACTTTCATGGGTACTTTATATATTTTATGTTACTTATTTAATTCAATATCTTTTCAGGGCCTACTATGTACCTGCTATTTTAGAAAGTGCTGACATGCACAAAAATTGCAATCACATATGATGACTGTTCTCAAGAAATTTAGTTTATTGCAAAAATAAAAAGGCAAATAATTGCAATTTGGGCTGGGGATATAGCCCAGTTGGTAGAGAGTTTGCCTTGCATGCACAAGGCCCTGGGTTCAATCCCCAGGACCAAAGAAAGAAAGAAAGAAAGAAAGAAAGAAAGAAAGAAAGAAAGAAAGAAAAGTTTCAATTCGACTTTATAAATGTTACATTAGAAAGACAACAATAGCAAGAGCAATGGGGATTGAGAAGGCGGGCTCCTAAGTCAGGGAGATTTGAAGAGAAGACATAAGAATCGGCTGTTGAAAGAAAAAGAAAAAGGCAGTCATTTAATTGGGAGAGGAAACCTCATGGAAAAGAAAGAATATTAGTGAATAATGGGAATATTAGGGAATTGGAGAGGAAAAATAAGTTTGACTTGTGAATCCATCTATGTAAAAAATGAGATCAAGAAATATTGAGGATGAAGAAGGGGTTAAAATTGTCATATCAAGTTGGTTATTATTATTTGATTATTATTATTTTAACCATTAACCCTATGAAAATACACAATGGTTCCCTAATTAGGGTCCAAACAAAATTTAAAAAAATAAACTCACACATTGAGCTGAAAAGCCATTTTTAAATAATTACATTATTTTCTTTTTGTTATTTAGCTCCTTTGTTTCCCATGAACTTCTTCATCTTACCTTCCTTCCCTCCCCGGGGACAGAGACTGGATGACCCACAGAGTCTGAAATATTTACTGTCTAGCTTTGTCCAGAAGGTTTACTAACCTCTGATTATAGACGATGCTACTCAGGTAGGATTACATTGCTCTGTATACACAGCATGTGTTCTTATTGGACAATGATGTAACAAGCTATGATGTAACACATTAAACCCTTGCAAAATACAGAAGATATGGAGATGGAAGTTTTAGGTTAAAATATGCATAAAATTTTTAAAACATCAATGTATAGAAATTTTTGCTAAAAGCAAAACTGATAAAACAAATGCAGTAAAAGAAATATAATGATCAGAATGAATAAAAATATCAGCAGAATAAAAAAATAAAGAAATTAGTATTATAAATAAGTATGGGTCTGTTACATAACCTGTTTTTAAGCACTGTTATTATGACACTGATCACTAAAAATTTCTCAAAAAAAGAAAATTCGAACGACCTAATAGTATCTCTGAACATTGTCTGAGCATTGATACACTATCTATTTTAGAACAGAAAAATTCTATGAAGGTCAATTAAGGAATTAAGAAATTTCCTCCTCTTACCTACAACATAATGCTATTTGTGCCATTTGCACTGCAGTTTCCAGTAATTAAAACAGCAGGTTACAGATGGATTGTTTAGGCATAGGTACATTCATTTTCTTGCCCTCAAGTTAAAGGGACATTATCTTATGCAGACACTACCCATTATCCATGGACAAGACTCCCTCAGGTTGTCCTTAGAGGAGAAAATTAGCCTAAATAGATCTTTTTTATTTGTCTCATGAGTCTTTGAAATGAATTACATTAGTGACTGTTAGCTGAATTGCTCCAAACAGGAAAAACAATTCAATAATTGTATGCTTTTGATGTCAACTTGACATGAAGTTGAAGAGATTCTGTTATTTAAGGGAAAATTTGAAAAAGACTTCTTTGAAGTGCATATTTATTTGTAAAGTAGACTTGTTTTTAGGTTAGCTGGAAGAAATCACATTTCTCTGAATGTTTATTACTCCACGGCCCATACCTGCCTAAATAGTGGTGGTATGGAAAATTTTCAGAAGAAGATGAGAAAGTTTCAAAATAATATGCTCGTTTTATTTTGGAAAGGGAAGGTAAATTTTTGGCAGAGCATCAAATACATGTTTACCCACTTATTTAAGCATCTGCAGAATTTATGGAAAAATCTTAACAAATACTGCATGCACCCCTAGGATGCTACAAAGTTTCTACTCCTTTTTGCTGAGCCAGGAGTCCAGTTCTTTCTTTCTTTTTCTTGTAATTTAATGCATAAATACCCAGATAAGATATCTCAGTACATGATAGAAAATAGTATCTTAAGTCTTATTATTCCTATGGGTAAAATGTGTGGTTTAAATTATTTAATATATTTGAATCCCCACAGGTGCTCAGCACTGTCCTAGCTTCCCTTAGATAGGCTCCTATGTTGAAAACTCCAGGTTTAATTAATAGTCTGGTTATAGATATAAACATCTTTCCTAATTTGCAGATCTCCACATGTGCCATAAAATATCTTCTACTGTCCTGCTTACCTGTATCGCTCACCAGTTCTCCTTCTCACCATTTGTCAAAGTCCTACCCATCATTTCTAACCAAGTTCAGGCCTGTCACAGTCATGAAGACTGTTTTGATCACAGAGCCTGACAGGACCTCTCCTTTCTCTGGTCTCTCACAGTATTTATTACCAATTTCATTCATAAACTATATTGTATCTTGGTCTCTTGTATTGCCCTTGTTCATCCTAATGGATGATGAGCTCATAGACCCACGACTTGGCCTTATATTTTATGCTCCCTCATCTTGACCATCCTCATTATTCACAGATGGATGAAAAGACATTCTCATATAAGAAATGAATGATTTTTGGATAGTCACCTTTTAAGATTACATATACAGGGGCTGGGGTTGTGGCTCAGTGGTAAGGCACTTGCCTAGCATGTGTGAGACACTGGATTTGATCCTCAGTACCACATAAAAATAAACTAAAAAAAAAACAAAGGTATTAAAAAAAGATTACATTTATACATTTGTATTTTTTGTTTTTGTTTTTTGTTTTTGGTGCTGGAGATTGAACGCAGGGGCACTCAACCACTGAGCCACATCCCCAGCTCTATTTTGTGTTTTATGTAGAGACAGGGTCTCATTGAGTTGCTTAGCGCCTAGCTGTTGCTGAGGCTGGCTTTGAACTCGCGATTCTCCTGTCTCAGCCTCCCTAAGTGCTGGGATTACAGGCTTGCGCCACCGCGCCCGGCTCACATTTGTTTTTAATAATAGTTCAGATAATTAATAGTTGACTAAATTATTTCCATGTATGGAACCAGAAGAATAATCTCTTCCAAATCTTCATAGATTGTTCAAGAATTAAATATTCTACAGAAGACAGATTTATGCAATATCAGCCTACTGTCAATTTCTGTCTTTGCTATTTTTATAGAACTATACTACTAGAGCCTTATTAGCCAGAGCCCTTGTTGTTTAAATTTTGTTTAAAAACAGAGCTGTTGTAATATGTTCTGTCTAGGAAACAAACACCTAGTTGTGAGAAAAATTCTGTTTGTTTCTAGAAAAACATGAGGCCATGTCAAGATCAACATACATATATCTGTCACAAGCAGAGAGTTAAAATCATTGTCATAATAAATATTTGGAGAGTGAGTGATGTTGTTTTCAGTTTTAAAAAAAGTCAGATTTCTGTAATGGTGATAAAATGTTGGGGGCAGGCTCTCTGGGCCCGGGAGCTGCCCTGCCCTTTCAAGATGGCGACCTGGCTATATGCCAGAAACTTGCAGTAAACAGGTGGACAACTTAAGGAAGTGCACAGCATTGGCTGGCAGTAACGTCACTGTGCGTGCTTGGCTCGTGGGCATTGCCTGCTCTGATACACGCCTGTATTCTGCTCATGCTTTCCCCTCGTGCTTGATAATGCTATTCCTGCTAATTGGTTGTAACTCTGCTCGGTAATACTTCCTGCTGTATGAAAAGTATATAGAAGGAGGCTGGGGGGAAGAACCAGAGAGAACAAAAGAGAACCAAGGAAGGCAAGAAGAGCGCTCAACAAAATAAAGATTGCTTTCTGAGAACAACGGCGTGATTATTGTCTCCTGCCGGAGGGCGACGATAATAAAATACCTGAGACAAACAACTTAGAGGAGGGAAGATTTGTTTTGGCTCATGGTTTTAGAGATTTCAGTTCATGGTCACATGACTCCATTCTTTTGGGGCATTTGGTGAGGCAAAACATCACAGTGTATGCAAAAGCCAGAGCTCACTTCCTGACAGCCAGAAGGAGAGAGAGAGAAAGAGAGAGAGAGAGATCCTTCAAGGGCATCCCTTTGGTGAACTCACTTCCTTCCACTGATTCCTACCTTTTAAATCTTCCTCAAGTTCTTGATCATGCTTTTCAGCCAGGGACCAAGCCTTGAACACATTAGCCTCTGGGGGACACATAAGATTCAAACTGCAAGAGTAGTAGGAAAAGCTTTTTGGTTTGCTTCAAAACTTAGTGTTTGAAATTTGAAAATTAAAATTTTCTTTTTAGAGAATCTCAATTAGGACTCATCTAAAGCTGAGAATTATCACAATGTGTGCTCCTGCATAGTATAGCACCATGGAAAGCCCATTATGCAGATATTGTGATGAGTTACAAAGCAGTGGATGTGTGCTGAGAGCCCTCTGTTCTGCCCATCCTGCACTGGTGCATTACACTGGGTCCCTCATGCTCTTCACCACAGCACCATGAGGTGGTTTCAGCTTTCTTATCCAGTTGTTCCATACCAAGGAGCTGGAGCTTAGAAGATGGCATGGTTCTTGCCCAAGACCACACACCTGATAGGTCATGGAGCCAGGATGGAATGTAAGTGCATCTAATGACAAAAAAATGTCTCTCTTATTGTGTTGTCTTTTACAATAAAGATTTATTAATATTCAATATTCGTGCTTATTTTGGGGGGGGTACTGGGGATTGAACTCAGGGGTACTCGACCACTGAGCCACATCCCCAGCCCTATTTTGTGTTTTATGTAGAGACAGGGTTGTAGAGCAACTCACTGAGTTGCTTAGCACCTCGCCGTTGCTGAGGCTGGCTTTGAACTCACGATTCTCCTGTCTCAGCCTCCCTAAGTGCTGGGATTACAGGCTTGCACCACCACGCCCGGCAATATTTGTGCTTATTTAAACCTCCCAAAACAAGAGTTTGAGGTACTCTGTATATGAAAGGAAAACTTGCAAATATACTTTACTTTCCATATTCAGTAACTGGAAAAAGTAGAATCTGTCATTTTACAAAGGCCATTAGCTTTTTGAGTAATGCCACATTTTCATCTTATATTCAGCGTGTACTTCTTTTGACCTCTGGATCCCTGTCCATTGTGATTTCACTTGCTTTTCTCCTTATTTAAAAAAAAAAAATCAGAACAATTTCCTTGTAATGGATTTTCTTTCAGGGTTGAAACTCAGTTCAACGGGAATCAGACTGTTGGAGCTGCAAAAGACCTTAAGGCAAAATTCAACCTCACTTCATTATTTTACTGTTGAGTAAAAAGCTGACATTCAAAAAAGGCACATGATTTATCTTGTCCACAGGAGGGACCCAGGTTCTCCTTCTTCTCAATACAGTGGGATTCTGTGACATATTGCTCCATCAAGCAATTATGAAGTCGATAGCAATTAAAACAAAAATTTAGTGACCGAGCC
Source organism: Geosciurus inauris (assembly GCA_004024805.1). NCBI lineage: Eukaryota > Metazoa > Chordata > Mammalia > Rodentia > Sciuridae > Geosciurus > Geosciurus inauris. The sequence goes on from PVHX01001680.1 coordinate 28,227, forward strand.
GATTTGGAGCCATCATTATAATTCAACTCTTTGAAATGGTATTTTACTATCAGTCATAGAAAATTGAAAAATGGCACTTTATATAGGAGCACTGATATTATTGTAATTAAATACTGGCTTTGGCTTGCCTTTCAGCTTCCCCTTGGTTCATTCTGGAACTTGCCACACAGTCCATGCTGCCACTATTTAGCCCTGTTCTCTCCTTTATTTGTTGAATATTCCTTTCAACATTTTGCCTGTCTGGAACCCAAATTATTCTCCCTTTTACATCCCTTAACCTTAGCCACACATTCTCTTGCCTTGGCAGAATTTGTGTCCTACTTCTTCATTCTATAATAGTAATTTATACCTTTATCATAGTACTTACCTAGATTTTATGGCTCTTATTTCTTCACTTGTGTTTGCTCCTTTGGATTGGAAGCTTTGTAAGGGCAAAGCTTTTATTTTAATCATTTCAGTTTCTCCCAGGTGGAGAGGGGTTGCAAAAATAGTCTCCTTGAATAAATTATTTGTAAATTATGATCTTTTTAAATTGATGCCCTAAAAAAGAAAATAAGATCTGAAAATTAAGTCTGTAAGAAAGATCATATGATTAAATAGAATGTCATGAAATATTTGTTGCCATTCTTACTATTTAAATTTTGTCTAGTAATAAAGTTTAAAGCCAATGCTTCATTTTCTAAAGCCAATGCTTCATTTTCTATGGTCTGGATTTATGCTTTATTTGGGGGAGTACTGGAGATTGAACTCAGGGGTCCTCGACCACCAAGCCACATCCCCAGCCCTATTTTGTGTTTTCTTTATTTAGATATTTGGAGACAGGGTCTCACTGAGTTGCTTAGGACCTCGCCATTGCTGAGGCTGGCTTTGAACTTGCAATTCTCCTGTCTCAGCCTCCCAAAGTGCAGGGATTACAGGTGTGCACCACCGTGCCTGGCTGTATGCTGTTTTTAATAATAGAGATAGATTTAAGTGTTCCCAATCATAATGTCTTGCCTGGTTGTCATATGGCTACCATTAGTTTAGCCATCTATAGACTGAAGAATAAACTTTTGATTATTCCTTCTAAGTTGATATAAGAAAATGTTAGTAACTTCTATGAATTAGAATTTGTATCACTATACTTTTGGTAGATCCAAGCCTTAGTATAGTGTTTCATACATACATAGAACATACCTATTATGAACAAAATGTAACTGGTCATATGTATAGAGAGAATTCACATATGCTATTTATGATGGTATGCTTTTTCATTGCAAATAAGAAAAATGGAAGAATACTTCTTTGGTAGGGAATCCAATTCAATAAATTGTATTTGTTTAGCAAGATAATGCTCATTATTCTTCTAAAATTTAAGTGTGATTAATAAGACACAGGGCTCCCAGAGATGTTATATTCTGGTCCATATATAGAGTTATACAATGCAAAGCTGTTTGTGATTAATCATGGTTTGTAATGGTTAATAAATTCACTCTGTACTTCATAGAGGAGCAAAGCCACAATAATTTTTTGTTGCATGTATGATCTGAGTAAACAAATTTTGGGGTGCATGAAAAGTGATGAATTAGCATTATAATTCCTTAATGGGAGTTCTGCCTTCCCAATGTCTAAAATCAGAGAAACTCTTGTAAGTATGTTTATATTGGGCTTGACAGACCTCATTTATATAACAAATTATGATTGCATAATCTATCACTGAAATGATGCTTAGGAGGTATAAATGAACTGCTTCCTAAGAGATTCCTGAATTGAGCAGGAGGCAGGTGCTGAAGTGTCCCAGAATCCAGAACTCTTTATATGAAATTTTTAATAGGTCTGCTATTTTTCTTTGCCATTTCAGCAGGAACAAAAATGCTCTGACATTTAACTATCTCTAATGGAGACCAGATTATTATGGAATGGATTTCAATTTAACTCTCTTTATCTTCACTCCCAGAGCTTAAGTTGTTATGTATTTATGCATTTCCATATGAACAAGTTAGGGTCATCCTGCTCTAAATGCTTTCTTTAATATATATGATATATCTTTCCTTTTGTTTTGAAGGTGAAGTATTTCTCTGATAAATTGTCACCTTTTATGCAGGGGAAGTGCATATAGCAGAGACAATTAAATCCTATATAAATTCACCATGAACATTTTTATTTGTTCATTGCCATAATAACAAGTTAGAGTCATCCTGCTCTAAATGCTTTCTTTAATATATTATATATGATATTTCTTTCCTTTTGTTTCGAAGGTGAAGTATTTCTCTGATAAATTGTCACCTTTTATGCAGGGGAAGTGTATTGCTTTAAGGGCAAGCACGATGTGGGTCTGCTCCACGAGTTGGGGTCCAGAGAGATGAAGAAAGGGGTCTTCAGGGAGAAAGACAATATGGGGTCTGTCTGGATGGTGGCGATCCGCAGGGCTACTCTCCCCAGATCCCAGGGTGTAGGTAAAAAAATCTGCTCTGCCCCAGTGAGTCGCAGAAACACCAGAGTGAGATGCAGAAAACACCTTTTATTCCAGAAAGTACAGAAGCTTAAATATACTCCTGGACCAATCAGGTCCAAGGGTTACAAACAAAAGGGTGCTCTCTGTCAAAAGCACAGTTTATTAGCATAGAATGGGGAAAGATGGAAGGGAGAGGTTGAAGGTATTGGAGAGTGCTCCTACAGAAGTGCATATAGCAGAGATAATTAAATCCTATACAAATTCACCATGAACATTTTTAGTTCACTGAGGTATTATTACAATCCTTTAATAGAAATTTCATCCTGTCTTGAGAAAACCAGTTCCTGTGAATGCTTCTAAAATAGAATCTGCTGGAAACATATTCTTGCTGGTAACTTAAAATGTGCTTCCAAATGTAACAAGTTTCCCATGTTGTAGTACCCGAGTTACTCAGTTCTTTCTTTCCAACTACTATATTTGATTGTAAAGCCTTTTTAAACGTAGAATATGAAATGTTACATTACTTTCACTAAAACTTCAAGGAAAACTAGTGCCATAGGACTGGTTCCAAAGCAAAAGACTCAGAGATGCATTTGTTTCAGTTATATTGGGAATTGTTCTTGGTAACAACTAGGAAAGGTGATTAAAACAATATAGAGCATAAGGTGAGCTATGGTGCAGTTCTAACAGGGCTTTAGACAATTCTACAGGAAGCCCCCCATCTGGGATGGTTTTCAGAGGTTTTGTGTTTTGAGGCAAGAGTTTAGTCTACTATACTCTTGTATCCACTTGTCATTAGATGCAGGATACCCTTGGGGAGATGATGAATTTGGGTTAGCCTACTCTCTCTTTGGCCAAGGCCAATTCCTAGCAAGAAACTAATTTGGGAGCTACTGACCAACAATACTCTCAGCAGGGAAAGAAACAAATGCTTTAGTCCTGAGAAGGAAATCTGGGCAATGCAGAGATGCTTAAATATCTGGTATAACATGTGTAATGCCAGTTGTGAGCAGTAATTAACTTGGGTGTTATAATATTAAAACTATTTAAGTAAGCTATTGCTTGTAAATGGTGGATAACCTCCAAATTATTCTGTAGAATATTTGTCTTTAGATATCTTTAGAAAAGCCAATCTCTAATTTCCCACTGAGACCCTGGGGAAGTTACAGTCAAGATTGTCATTAGTTTTAATGAGAATAATTTGTACAGAATCTCATGTGATAGTGAAAGTATAAAAACATCTCCTCATGCTAAGCTTTGAACATCAGTTTAATTATCTTAGCCTTTAAATTAATATAAAATTGTTCAGTTTGTGGAGCTTTTATGAAAATAACATTAAAGAGTTCATGCTTTTATTGTTCCATTCTTAACAGATTTTCAAATATCTTAGTGTGAGTTATGAGTAGTTAAAAATCTTTCTATTAATCTGGGTTAAAAAATATAAGTAGGGAAGAATTGTTCTATTAAATAAAATTGCTAAATTCTAGAGTAAAATGCACCTGTTTTGAAAGTAGAGTGAAGAAGAGAATAGTAATTGATACAAATTTTCATGTTTATTTACATAGTTCCTGCCATGGAAAAAACAAATCTAGATGTTTGGTGAATATAAAACAGTGACAAAATAATACAATTTAATCAAACACATGAAACTTATTAGTTGAACAAACAGGTTAATTTGCATTTAGTACTAAGAATTCAGTGGTGTTTGGAATGAGTGTTGGTGACAGGTGGCATAGTTACATAGTGCCATTCTTCATATAAATTGCACTAAGTAAACTGGTGTAAAGTTAGGGTACTAGTAATGTTTTAACTGTGTAATTAACTCATTTTTGGTTGGTTAATTCAATGAATCTGTTTATCTGAACTTGGTCTATAGTGATGTTGTTCCTTAGTCCATCAAACTGATGGCCCTAGCCAAAATTTATAGCTACATAAAGTGAATATTGATTGTATATGATAAGATACCCAGCTTCATGAGACATTGGATAACTAGAAATGGAAAAGTATCTGTATTCTTCATGAAGTTTTGATTATCGATGAACATTGCCTGCACATGATTTTGTACTAACCCATTTAAGTTATTTTACTCCTTAAGTGCAAAATATAGAATTTGATCTGGTTTATGTTTTCTTAGGGAATAATGGTGGCAATGTTATACAATATCTCTTTCTTTCCATGTTAGTAAACCTGTTATGTATTGATAATAATTGTCTTAATGAGAAAGTATGATTGACTTATAGAAAAGAAAAATGTCTTAGAACCTGTAGGAAAATTTTTGTGAAATTTAGCAGACAGAGCTGTCTAGGTGTTTTCCCATTGCTGCAGCCACAAAATACATTAATAAGTTGAACAAAATATAAGAACTATAAAAATATTAAGCAAAAGTACTAAATACCAGAAATGTTCTAGGAGTACTGAATAGTGAATGAGCTATCAATTCACTATTGCACCCACAGGGATCTATGAAGCATTTATTCTTAAGAGATGATTGGTATCTTAATGCCAGTGAGTACAGATTGTTATCAGGACTACAGGTTTGTAATCTCTGAATTCTCAAAAAGAAGTGTGCAAAAAAGGAAAGACAAAAATACTAGAAACCAATTACACCTAGACATGTGGGTTAAACAAACAAAACAACTAAAAATAAAAGCCACTATTAAAATGCAAGACAGAATTGGATGTGTGGTGCACTTCTATAATCCACACTACTTGGAAGGCTGAAGCAGAAGGATTCCAAGTTTGAGGTCAGCCTCTGAACTTAGCAAAGACCTGAATGTAAAAAAAAAGAAAAAAGGAAAAGGGGATCATGATAAAGTGTTCCTGGGTTCAATCTCTAGTAACACACACACACAAACAAATACAAGATAGGTTGGAAGGAATCACCCAGAAAGAGGGAATACTATATTCTCCATCATCAAATTCAAATTTATATTCAGGTAAAAGAGAATGGAAGAGTACACTATTCCAGGAAATACTGATGAAAACTTTTTCAGATTTGAAGAAAAATATGAATTCTCAGATTGGGGAAAAATGAAGTCTCTGGAAATATATAATAGTCCAAACTAGATACAATGTTCCATGACTTTAGAACATCAAAGATAAAAGTGATATGAAGATACCTGAGAGAAATGACATTATTTATAAAAGGAAGTAATTGGCTGAATATCAAATGAATGAAGACAATGAAATAATACTTCCAAATTTGTTATCAATAAAATTTTACATCTGATTGTTATTATTTAAAAATAATCATTAAAATTATAGACATTCATAAACATGAAGATAAACTGTTGCTTATTTAGCAAGAAGAAAATTGAGCAAAGAAAGTGTGGAAAGAGAAGAATATTCAAAGAAATTGATCAAATCCTAAAAAAATACTGACGCCAATTAAGCTAATAATGACTACTTTTGGAAATGTTAAGAACAGGGTAGAACTTAAATACTGAAATAGTAGTCAAAAGGACTAAAGATTTATACCTGAGGAAATGTAATTTTTATATATCCTTGACTTTTTTGAAAGATGAAATAGATATTAATCACTTAACTTTATTAAGGAAGAAATAAGGTCAAATGTATGTTAAAAATTTAAAGGAAATGAACCCCCCCAAGTAATATAAATACATTGTTTAATTTCCAAACCAGGAAGAAATTTTGTTCTCAACAGAATATAAGAAAAGAAAAAGAAACAAACTATGATGAAAAGCATAGTAAATTAAAAAACAATAAAATTTAGAAATAAATTCAATGATATTAGTAATCAGAATAACTGTAATAAATTAATCATTCCTATTTAAAAACTGATTATCACATTTTATTTGAAATGAAGTAAATAGGTGTGCTGTTTTTGAATTGTTATGCCTCATAAAAGAAAAAGAAAAACTTAGGGATGATATACATTATTATGATATAAATTATTATATATATGATATACATTATTATATATGCACTAGGTAAAGGAGGCAAAAATAGTTTTATCAAAAAGACATAGTATCATAAAAAAGGAGTATGATAAATTACTTAAATTCAAAGTAATGTGTTTTCCCCAAGAATATGTAATAGTTCTGAAACACCATGTACAAATCAAAATGGTCCATATATGAACCCAACTGAGTAGAAAAAGCAGAAATTAAGAAATACATAATCACAGCTGGGTGTAATTTATCTTCTTCAAAAACTGAGAGAGTAATAGACGAGAAAATTATAGAACACTCCTAAAAATGAAGACTATTTAAAAGAGTGTTTTTGGAAAGTATGAGTTAACTCATTCATTTTTGAGAAAAATCTATTCCCATTGAGTTGAAGTTACATAATACACGTGTCCTAATAATTGTGCTTCTAGATATACCCCCTAGAGAAATACTCCACATGAGCACATGGATAATGCACAATAATTTCCACTCATGTAATGCTATGGTAATAAAAACTGGAAACAACTCAAGGACTACATGATAGAATGCTATCCAGTATTTAAAAGTATATGAACCAGATTTTTAGTACAAAAAGAATTTTAAAAAAATATTTTAAAGTTCAAAGTCAATTTCAGGGAAAAATGTTGTTTGGATATCTCTTTATAAATTAGAAGATATTAAATGATACTGGAAAATATTTAAAGGTACTGGAAAAAGATACTGGAAAATACTGTGAAAGAAAATATTTAAAAGGTACTGGAAATATCGACAACTAAGCCCTCATTCAAAGGGAGTAATTGAAACAGAAACAAAAACATCAGAAGTATCATTTTATTTTTTTCCAAGAGGAGGGAAAATATCTCAAATAAATAAAACAGTTTACATTTTTTTTTCTGTTTGGCAGGCACATTTGCGTTTGTGTATTTAAAGTATACGTATAATCAGTTTCATTTAATTCCAAAAATATTTATACTATGGAAATAATATTCAAAGTGCCACATTAAGAATAAATTTGAATAATACATTAATAGTTTTAACCTTCAAAGAATCTTGTGGGGTGGTAATAAAATATATTTAAATGGTAGTCACATTTTTTAATTTACTTAGCATTGTCATGTTCAGAAAGCAATATCCTCTAAGTCATAATGATGTTTACTGAACAGCTGCTGCATGCCAGGCATTGTGATGGTTTCTGAAGAATGCAAAAATATATGATGATTCCCCATTATAAAGAACTCAATCTACCCAGTGACCTAGATACAGAATTTTTAAAAATTTATACAAGTTAGAAGAGGAAGAAGACTAAGAAAGGAATTTTTTTTTAAATATTTTTTTAGTTGTAGATGGACACAATGTCTTTATTTTATTGCTTTGTATATGGTGCTGTGGACGGGTGAGCAGTGTAGGGGTTTGGAGGAAAGCAGCAAGGAGTTAAAAGGCAAATATCTGTAATTCCAGTTATAGGAAGATGATTTAACACTAGGAAATTTAATTTATTTAATAGGAGAAGGAGTCATTCTGTGACCATATTGTTGCCTACAGAACTCTTATTATACCGTTAAGAGTACACATCAGGAAAAAAATAACAAATTGATATGGTGAAATATTAAAGGTATCCCAATTCAAATGAAGAAGAAAGCAAGGATTCTAATGGTCATTGTGATTATTCAATATTGTTTTGGTGGTTCTAGAAAATAAAATTAGATGCTAGGTAGGATTAAGTAGTAGAAAAAAGTTTTGTTTTCAGTTATACTTGAATGTTACGGTTTGGATTTTAGATGTCTCCCAGGAGCTCACGTGTGAGACAAAGCAAGAAGATTTAAAGGAGAGATGATTGGGTTATGAGAGTCTTAACCCAATCAGTGAAATAATCCCCTGAAGCATTAACTGAATGGTGACTGTAGGCAGGTAGGATGTGGCTGGAGGAGGTGGGTCATTGGGGGTGTGTCTTCGGTGTGTATATATTTTGTATCTGTCTAGTGGAATCTCTTTGTGCTTTCTGATCATCACATGAGCTACTTTCTTCCATTATAGTCTTCTACCATGATGTACAGCCTCTCCCCAAGGAATGGACCCTGCTGCTTATGGACTGAGACCTCTGAAACTGTGAGCCCCCAAATACACTTTTCCTTCTTTAAAATTGTTCTTGTTCTTTTAGAAAAAAAGCTAACTAAAACATTGAATAAGAAAATCAGGAAATTTAAGAATATTTGAACTGTAAAGAAAATGAATTAGAATGGCTATGTACACACCACATCAAAAAAAATTGAGTTTTCCTTTTATGCTAGAGTAACAGGATGTTATATTGGAAGCTCTGACTGAACTCCAAATTATAATGTACTATGAGTCAGATCAACAAACTGAAATTTTAAAGAAGGTGTCTGTGAACCTGGATGAGTCATCTCCATCAAGGATCTAAAACTGTCATGTGGCAGGAGATTCAGCAGGATTTGGTGCAGAGGATTTTTTTGGAAAAAAAAAATCTATGTTCTCAGTCATGCCTCCACTCAAGCAAAGGCAGGGGACTCACTGACCCTCTTCCTCCTATCTACTGTGAAGTTTTGAGGATTCTTTGAAGAGTTTCATGTGTGCCTGTTGCTGCTGTGGGCATCATGGATTAGTTTCTGATTCATGCTTGCGAAATTCAGGACAAAATAGTGGCTGGCAGTATGTGTGACTAGATGACTACGTTTTTGCCAGTAAAATATAGTGAAAGCAGATGTCCTGTCTTCTGTTCTCCTTCCTCCTTTCTGTCCCAAATTGGCTCTAGAGCAATTATCTTAGAGCTGGAAGTCACCGATAGCACCAGAGAAGGTAATAGGAGCCTGGGTGGCTGATAACTATGGGCCCACTATTTCAATTCTTTTATGCTAGAGTAACAGGATGTTATATTGGAAGGAATTGTCTGTGTCTGATTTTCATTTGCATGAGGAAGAAATAAACTATTTTGTTTTTATTTTTTTTCAGACACATGAACAGATATATTTAAGAAAGAAGAAACACAATGAGGAGAATGCGGGTCATCTGGAGAGCAAGAAGCACCTATTTTGTTATTTTTGAAGGTGTCTTATTTGGGGGCTTGTTATTAGAAACTTAAACTAATCCTCATTGAATCTTATTAAATTTTCACAACTTCAGAGGTTCAGAGAGTGGAAGCTAATGTGAAGTTGCTGGGGAGGAACGTGAACAAAGCTTAGAGAGGAAAAGGATGTAGATACTGTGTGTCAGGATTAAAATATTTTCAAGTATGTACTGATATATTTTGCCTATAATTCTTATTTTGCTTGATGGGCATACCCCTTTGGAACTTTTGGCCTTAAAGCCTCCTTTCTCCAGAAAAGTACAAATCAGAGAACACACATGGAACATTCTTAACTTTTAGCTCAAATGCCTCAAACGAGGGTTTCAGACATAAAACTTTCAGGCCCTGTTCTCCCAGAAGTAATCTGAGTCAAACAAGAGAGTGAAAAGACCAGGATTCTCAGGAGACCCTGGCTTCTGGGTAAGCCCCACAGGGGGAGGTGTGCACAATGGACTATAGAACTCTTTTAACAATTTTGTAATTTTGGAGTTGGAGAAGCTTGTGCCCTGTTTGCTGTCTTCAAGCCTGAGAGTTCCCTGGGCCTTTGAAGATCTAAGGAGAGATGTGGATGGTTGGTTGACGTATTAAGGACAGAAATAGCTTTGGCAGCTCTGCTGAGTTTCCTATACCATCCAAGTTGCATTGAAAAAAAACAACTGAATAATTTCCTTATCTTTCCCAGGAAGCATATGGAAGGAAGAGGGTGAGGGACGGCAACAGAGAGAGCTGTTGGCTACCAGTGTAGTGGCTACTACAAGAGGGTACCACAGGAGACAGCATGTGGAACTTTGGAGGGATAACTGCAATTAGGACCAGAAAGAACTGTACATTTCAGTCATGAGTTATGACCAAGTAGGCAAAAGCTATCTTACAGTGACCAGACAACTTCCAAACAATTAACTAGATTAAATTTTCTGCATAGACAGAATTATAGTTGAAATGAAAATTAAGAATTAATAAATGTATATATGCACACGTGATGATTTTTTACAAAATTATTTTCTTGAACTTTTGCAGAAATGAAGAAAGGATCCCCTATCGAATATTTGAAAATTTAAAAGGGTCTGGAAAGTTGATGGAATGGAGTGGCAAAGCCTAAGCATCTGCCAAGAAAGTCATATAAAGTCTGACACAGTCCAACTTGCTTGTCATTATACTATAGAATTTTAGACTTGCCCAACACAGTCCTTTTGCTTGTCATTATACTATAGAATTTTCTCAACAGGTACCTGTTAAATCAATAGATTAATAGAAGGATGGATAGTTGGATGAACAGATGAAAGAGAAAGGGAGAATTGACCATGAATGGCAGAACCAGAATAGAGAAGTCCAAGGAGGCTGCTTCTGGATTATCAGAAGATGGATCGCTCTAATGAGCTGAGGGTCTGTCCCTAGTATTTGCTTCCTGTCCTGACTACACACTGAACTCATGTCCAAGTCAAGAGTATATCTGGAGAGGTATAAGTAATGACTATAAAATAAATTTTATTATATCCTTAGTGAACTTAAGCATAAGTAGCAATGCTTTTAAACAATGAAAAGGGAAACTATTCTCTTTAACCAAATAAAAAAGGGTGATGAAATTTTAAGAGTCTATGTAGCAATGAGTTTGTTCTTGATCAGTTATAAGAAGTCACCTGGAGCTCACAGCATTATCTGAGGGACAATGTGCATGTGACTACAGCCTGCATTGACAGGTATGGGAGATAATGACCAATATCATTTGAATTTTCCTACTAATGTGAATTAATTTCAGTGTCAGGACAAGGGCCCTGCCCTGCAAGACCTTGAGAGTAAGTGCCTCTTTAACTTTTGCATCCTGCATGCCTTTCTTGCTTCACCTTGTTTCTAGGCTTGTTTAATTAATTCACTCATGATAACTAGAGATCCTAAGTTGAAAAAATATTTCACTGTCTTTCATATACATTGGTTAAGCTTCTGGTTTATGCAAAATGGCAAGTCTATTACTGACCTCAGGTAATTGCTTCCAGTGGAAAATGACTTAATGCACATGAAATCTATATCCCAAAATAAACATTGGATATTATAATTTTACTCAATTAACTTCCTCCAGCATTGATTGAAATACAGAGCCAAAGATGCCAACAACTCATCTATTGCCCTTGTGAGCTTTATTAATAATAGTAGGTTTATTTTCTTCCCTTGATAATGGTAATAAATACACACTGATCCATCTCCATCTTCTTATTTTATTTTGTGTCTAAGCAGAAAATTGGAAAAAAATAGTTTTTAAAAACTACCTCAAAATTAGAAAAGCTTTCAACTGTAATTTGATCAATACCATACGAGAAGGGAGACTTGTACACTTTGGCGCACCACTCAGAAAAGCTATTGCTTTATTTCTATAGAAAATAATGTCAAATTGGACCCATCTTGATGAAAAGAAGCTGATGTGGGGCCTCTTTTTAAAAATAGAAATGTCCTGACTAATCTGCTGTGCCAGCTACAGATCTAAAGACTATAGAGTATTACTTGCAAAGATTTGCGAAAATGAAGACAAGCAAAGACAGATTTGCCTTCCTTATAGTGCCTAAGATAAATCCATCATTCAGTTAGAACTGCAAAGAAATTTTATTTAGATTTTAACTTTTTGATATATAATTCACAAAGGGAATTTATCTTGCTTCAGAAATAACTCTTCAAATAACGAACAACAGAATAAATGTTTTTTCACTAGGAAAATATTTGATAATTTTCTGATGATGTTCTCTGTCCTGGAAAAAAATGAAGAAGCAAAAACAAACTATTTTCTATATTTCTTAACAAAACTCTTATATATGTCTCTGTGGAAACAGTTCTATTGTCATGGGAAATTTTGCCATGCATGATTATCAGAGTAGAATTTTTTTCTTGGACTGTATTCTATTTATTTTATTAATCTTAGTAGAGATTAGTTTAATATTGAAATTTTTAAATTGTTGTGAATTGACTGATCTGTCTTAAGAACTCACAGGTGTTAATCTTGGTGTTAAAGGAGCTAAGTTACTTTACCCTGTGGTGGATATTTGCAGCTTCCTTACTGTGTAATGGGAAAGAACATCAACATAGACTAAGCAAGTTCATGGTAACCACATAGGAAGAGGAGACTCAACTACTGAAAGGGCAAGGGGAAGGGATGATGATTTAAACAAATTTTTTACATTTAATATTAGGACTTAGATTCAAGCTACCCCAGGGGTGTTCAAGAGCTGGCTTGAATGAGATCTCAGAGTAGATTCTTTTGCCTCTCCTCCCGACTATGTGCCCAGTTATATCATGTGTTTCAAATAGACCATAGCAGGGATATTTACACTACTAACAGGCACATGCTATAAATCCTGGCATTTCCCTAACTGGAGAGCCCTTGTTACATGTTTACCAGATCACCATGCATTAACTTGGAAACTCTCGAGACACCTTCATTTCATAAAGCATGAACCCTGGTTTCATGTCTGGTTTTCTGTATGCTCAGTGCTATGGTTGTAAGATTCATTGAGTTATTATTTGCAGTTGCAGATCATTTGTTCTCACTGGTGCATGGTATTCCATCATTTACTTATTTATTCTACTATTAATGACTATTTGAAAAGTATTTATTTATTTATTTATTTTGGTACCGGGGATTGAGCTTGGGGGTACTCAACCACTGAGCCACATCCCCAACCCTATTTTGCATTTTATGTAGAGACTAGGGTCTCACTGAGTTGCTCAGTGCCTCACCATTGCTGAGGCTGGCTTTAAACATGCAATTCTCCTGTCTTAGCCTCCCAAAGTGCTGAGATTACAGGCGTGCACCACTGCGCCTGGCTTAAGAAGTATTTATTACTAAAGCATTTTTCCCTTCTTTGTGCTGCCATCTTATGTTGAGTTTTTTTTGAGTAAAAAAAGTCTTGGAGATTGAGAAGGTCTCTTAAAAGAATTTACCTGGCAAATACAAACCCTTGTTCAACTTTTGCTTCATATAACATGTTTGAATTTACACATACAACAAGTATAAATTTTTACCATTACTAGATGCCGATACATTTATACTGTTTGTATGTGTGAAACTTTGTAGCATCTGTATGAATTTACAAAGGCCTTTGAGATCTCTGACTGGAATAGGTAGTAAGAAAGTTGTCTTTATCTGAAGTGTTTTAGAAAAGTTTAAAAATTTAGGAATCTAGTAAATAAGACAAGTTATAAATTTATATAAGTGGAGCAAAGTCTGAAAATATCATCATTGTCCCACAACAAATAACATCAAATAACAAAAACTAGCATTTGCTTTGATCATTTCAATTAGGTCAAATAGAAAATTTCAGAAGCGTTACTACATCTTTTATAGTTTTCCAACATTGGTAATTTTTTTTTAACAAATAGAGTAGCCTCTGGGGTCAGTTGAAGGCAAAAAGATCAAGCTTGCATGTAATACTATTCTATATATTTTATGCAATAACCATTGTCAAATTTATATCAAATTTTTTCATTTACATATATTTATGTGAAAAAATATCTGAGAATTTGAGAGTTGGGAAATTTTACTTAGATCCATTTGTAATCCTGATGATTTGGCACAAATAGAGGAGAGGAACATAAAGTAGACATAAGTTCTTCGCATTATGCAAAATGTAGGTAGGGGCAGTTCAGTGCTACAATGGGCTGAACAGATACTCCAAGGCAAAATGGGAGGCAAGTTATTAGTATATGCCCCATCTATAACCTAATTAGTATATGCCCCTATCTATAACCTAATGCTGAAGTTTAATATTCAGAAGCAAAAAATGCACTACTAAGGGAAGCCAAGCCCAAAGGAAGAGATACTGAGTTGGAAAGTTTAAATTTAATCCTTTACCTTTTGATGTAAAGCGTATGGTGTAACTCTGCTTTCAGTTCAACATTTTTCTTTCAGCATCTTTGATTATTTATTATCCTTCAGGTCAAAATGCAGCCATGAGAATATTGGGAGATTTTCTGGGTTGATGATCTGTCTTATCCGTAGTGAACAATAGCATACATTTTAATGTTTCACATAGGATATAAAATGTGAATGATGAAAAACTTTTCCCTTTTATATAAAGCTTAATTTTAGTAATTTGTTCCTTTATACATTTAAAAAATATCTGAATATAGCTGTATATACTTTAATGGTTCTGATATATTCCTAATGTAATTGACTTTAATTTTTTAATAATATATCTTGAAAACTTACAAATTATATGTAATCTTTTGGTTTTATACTTATCAGTGATGTGATTTAAGAAAAAAGAATAACTATTTGAAATAAGAGATATCATCATTTAGCTTAATTTTTAGTAAACTTATATTTTTATAACTTACCAGAGACTCATTCAAAATAGAAGAATTCTGAGAACTCACTTCTTAAAATAATCAGTAGATTATCTCATTGAAAGAAGGAACTTGTTGCTCTGTTTTATAGAACATCCCCTGTAGGTTGAATATTTTCTAAGTATAAAGAATATGCCACTCATTACTCAGTGGCATTCTTTGGATGCTTTCTTAATTTTTATGTTCTTCAATACAATTATAGTAAGATCACCATTTACCAAAAGGTAAAAACCAAATATCTACAAAATGCAATGACTAACTTTGGCATTTTAAACATTTGTTTAGATATTATAAAGAAAATATATGTATCAGCTTTCTTTCTCATTTTTAAAAATCTAAGGCAGTAAATGTTCTTTTTTTTAAAATGTTTATTTTTTAGTTGTAGGTGACAGAATATTTTTATTTTATTTTTTATGTGGTGCTGAGGATTGAACCCAGTGCCTTACGTGTGCAAAGCGAGCACGCTACCACTGCGCCATAATCCCAGCCCCAGGAAATGTTCTTATAAATTAATAACTTTGGTAAAATAAGAAACAAAAACAAAAAGACAAAATTAAACTTTTCGTGTGTTGCTACTATAGACCCTGAAGAGAAACTGAGGCACAAATTGATTAAGAAAGGAGAGTTTATTTGGGTGGATGAGAGTTGCAATTCAGGAGATAGAAAGTGCAGATAGGCCAAAATGTACTCCAGGGTCTTACAGAGTTCAAAAAACTTTCAAAAGCAGAGCTACAAGTCGGGAGGGAGATTACAATTGTTTGTCAAAACTTTAGCTTGGTATGACAAGGGTAGCCAGCTGTCTTGTAGAAAAGGAATTGGATAATTTGAAGAATAGACATAAAGCAGTTTTCATAAGTGGAGCAAGGAAGATACAAGAACAAAGACATTTATGGGAAAGGCAGGGAATCCACAGTGAGGTGACTTTAGCGGCTGTTTGTAGGATTGGAGTGCTCTGCTGTAAGGAAAATTAGAGCTTGCAGCACGTGTAAATCACCGGCCATGGCAGGTTGAATGGGGTTAAAAGGGTATTTAAAGATACATATGACTGAAATCTGGTCTCTTGTTCTCTCAGCCTACTATTTTGGGGCACCTCAGTCTACCTTTAACTGTTTCATTTTTATTTTTTCACACCATTAAAAGCATTACCATAGTAGATACCAATTTCCTCAAAGATTTGCACAATTCTGCTATGGATAGATAGAAAGACAAACCCTCTAATCATATTAAAACTGAAGATATAAATCTTCGCAGCTTGATTTTAGGCAACTTTGTCAAATTTACTTGTTCTGTTGCTTTCTAGTTGGAAAACTAGATTATTTTGAAGAAATTATGTCAATAATTCCAAATTCAAAAGCTCAGTGTAAAGACTAGGTGACCAGAAGAAGATGAATTAAAGCCGCTGGGCAAGGCTTTATTGAAAATACACACTCTCCAGCCGAATCCCCCCTGTCCATCAGAGTGTGTCCGGGAGAAATGGCGCTGGGGTTCCAGTGTAGGGAGAAATCGAAAAGCCCAGTCAGGAAGGGGAGGACTTGGGGGCAGGAAGAGAAGGTCAGAGTCCTTCCTGGATAGGTCAGGAAAAACCCGCTGATTGACAGGAGGCATGTCTACTGATGACGTCAGCATCTGGCTAGCCGCTTTTTTTCACAGCTGCTGAGTGCAGCTGCCCTGACCCCTGGACCCTGATCCGGCCTAACTCTCAGGCCTTTTGTGTTTTACCAACTGTTATGAGCTGACTTCTGTCTCCTTCTTTCCAAGATTTATATTATGAGAGTATAACTTCCTGGACCTCAGGAGGTGACTGTATTGGAATAGAGTCTTCAAGAAGACAGTTAAATTGAAATGAAGTTATTGGGTAGGAATCCAGTATGACTGAATGCAGTATGACTGTGTCCTTAGGAGGAAATTTAACATAGTCACATAAAGAGAGGGAGTTGATGTGAAGACACAGGGAGAAGATGGCTGTCTGCAAGTCAGGGACAAAGGCCTCGGAAGAAACCACCCACACCCATACCTTGATCTTGGACTTCCAAGCTCCACTATTGAAAGAAAATAAATGTCTCTTCTTCAACCCATCCAATCTGTGGGACTTTGTTATGGCATCCTGAGCAAACAAATATGCTGGATTAATATTTATAAAAAAGGATTTTTTTTGTTTGTGAATTCTTGATGTGCTATATTATTTCCTTTGTTTTCTTCCGTTTTTATTTCTATGTCATGTAATTGTTTCTTAGAATGACTGAGTAGCAATAGGTAGAATTCTATGGAACAAAAGAGGTTTATTTCAGGAAGGGAGGAATAAAATGAGAGGAAGATGTGGGCTTCTGTCTGCATCTTGAATTGTGCCACTGACTTAGTCATTACTTTCACTGTAAAAGAGATTAATCATGTTTTTTTTTTTTTTTTTTTTTTTTTTTTTGCTCCACGATGACACTTGCCGCCACATGGGGTAGAGTCACACTACTAAATATTCCATAAAACTAATACCCATAAAGCATCAGCATGGTGTCTGAATGGAATAGTGGTAATAAAGCTTGAACCTTTCCCAGTGTGTCCTATGATCGTTTAAGGAAATGCCCTACAAAACATGAAATAACCAATGGCTTAAACTTGGATGGATGTTTTAATACTACTCATTATGATACCAGTAGTGATATGGTGTTTGTTAATATAAATTAAAATTAGTTTTGTCTAACAGTTGATGAGGGTCTGAATAGTTTCACTTATGTAACTGAAGCCACATATTCCCTCATGGCTACTATTGTGCACAGTTTTGAATAGTTAAAATGTTGAGGTTCATAGCTTTGTTTATTGTTTTAGGAAACTAAGATGAAAAATGATTTATTTATAATGTAGCTATGACATACTGAAAACTTAAAATTTACTGAATTTCCAACTCTGTCCACAATTCCTGACTATAAAAGTAATGTAGGATATACTCTTCATAGGTGTCTACATGTAGTAAATGCAGAGGATATTTCACATGAATTTTGTGAAGATGGTATGTAAACTTTTATATGATTGCACCTAAAACTGATATTCCTTTCATAAAAAATTACATGTGAAATAATTATGTTTTATATTTTTCTATACACATAGGTGACAAATTGTATAGACTATATAATTAATTCTGAAAATAAAGAATATTTTGGCTATCCTGCTCATAGCTTTACCCTCAAAATCTAGTACAATGTCTGGTATATATTAGGTATACATTTACTACATGCAATGGAGTACACTTCAACCTTAAAAAGAACAGAATTTTATGTTATACTCTACAATATGGATACATTGTGAGCTGGCATTTTCTTTTTGACTATTTTTTTATGTGTATAATTTTTAGTTCCTAGGTATTTTGATGAACACAGTAATGAAAGCAGATAAAAAATTTAAATTCTTTGCAGTAGTGACATTATATCTCACAGCAACAAAGTCCACCCATTTGATTATCTAAATTAAGTTATCCACACTTGTGTGCTAGTATAATGTTTGTTGCTTTTACCTTTTCTCCTTCCTTTGTTCATTTTTAATCTATCTCATTTTAGGAAGTATTTGATGTAGCCTACACTATTCCATATTAAAATTAAATGTACAAATAACTATAGCCAGATGCCTATGAAAATATAAATTAGAACAGAAATATAAGAAACACAGATAAACTGTAGAATTCTGGAAATTTATCACCTCGAATAATAGATTTAACTCTGATATTTGTAGGGCTATAAGGAAAATGACGATCACTCGTGTACATTTCAGTTTCTGAGAAAGGATATATTCTCGGGGCAAGTAAAGTTTTTCAAGCATTTAATCCTAAAAGAAATTTTGACAGAATTTTTAGAGAGGCCCAAATGATGTAGAAAGACAACATACAGTGTGAGAACAAACGCCATGGCAGACTTTATTAGAGCTAATAATCAACATCATGAAAAGTGCCTACTGTAGTGATCTTTGTAGAGAAATAGATTTTTCACTCCACTGTATTTAAATTTCCTAGTCATTAGTCTTAAAATATACACAGAAATGAGTCCCAGACAGTTGTAATTACAGTTTTCTTCAGTGGTTGATTTTTGCATTTGTGTAGCCTTTTCTTTTTCTTCTGTTGCAACATGAACATTATCCATGTTTTTCAATTCCATGGTCAAAAATCAGAAGATTTTGAGGGCCACTTTTATAAATGTATTTCCATTTCTGCAAAACCAAAGCCTAAAACTGTCCAGTGTTTCAGAACCAATAAAACCACTGTGAAAAGATTTATTCATTATTAATTCACATATTCTCTATAATTGCCATTTATGGGAATGTATTTACCAGATTTTCTCTCTAGAGCAAATAAAACCATCTATTATCAAAATATTTAAAGATACTTTACCTAGCAGATGAATTAAAATCTATCATAATCTGTAGATCTCATTATTTTTGCCATATGTTTCTCTGATACCTGAAGCCCAATATGGTTATTTCAAATAATTTCCTAGCTTCTTCATTCTCCAACAGTCCACTTCCCTCATTTTCAAACAGTATGATATTGCTTGCCTTCGATTACACACACACACACACACACACACACACACAGACACACACACACACACACATTAAAGACTCATTCTTGCAATCTTGTATCTAAACCATTTCCTACTGCTGCTTCCTGTGCATCCTTTGAGTATGTCTTTTCCACTCTAACTACCCTTTAAAAGGCTTGTGCAAATAGTATGTTCAAGGCTAGAGAAAAGCAATATCTTTTATAGGAACTTTCAATCTTTATCCCTCCCATGTGTCTCATGAATCCAGTATTCAGGGATGATTAGAGAGGTACACTAGTGATGATTAATGGACATGAACCACAGTGATAAGCTACAGAAATAGAGAGGCACGAAGAGGATTTCTACTGATGAAAATAATGAGCCTCATAACGTGATATTCCTCTCACAAATAATTAACGAACACCTAGTATGCACTGGGTGCTATTCTAGGTTATAGTTATTTAACCAATGCACTAAACTTCAAAATCATGAATCAGAAGTTGAGGTAAAACATCACACCATCAAAGTACATGTCATGCAAAGAAATCTGCATACCTTGTAGATGGAAGTCAGAGAATATATTTAAGTGAGATAAAAGGAAAGAATACGAAAAGTTATTCAGATGTGACAAAAGCTTCATGGCTATCTGTCCAGATAGAGGGAATCACTTGGTGCACAATCACAAAACTGTCAAAATGGAAAAGACTGAGGTGATAAAGAAATTTTAGCAATCTGCTTATCTTCTGGAAGTTCATTTCACACAAACTAACAATGGACAAAATTTTCCCTGGTTTTCCTGATGTTTTTATGCCCTAGAGTGCAAAGGAAGTGATTATAGTAATTAATAGTTTGGGCCTAATTTGGAGCAGCAAAAATTTTGTTCATAAGATGCAAATGACTGTGGTCTTTGGAAAAACAGACCATGTCATTTTAGAATTGGAAGTATCTTGGGAGGGATATTCATTAGACAAGTAGTCTGAATTTTAGGCAGGATGGTTTTTAAAATTTCTGGCGAGGAAAGTTCAGGAGAAAAGAAAATAGCAATAGTGCTAATGATAAAACTCTGAAAAATTTCTAATTATTTTAATGAGAAAGAATAAAGGGCTGATGGTGGAAGGAAATGGCATAACTATGAAGAGAACTTTATTATGTGCTCAGATTGTAAAAAAAAATGCATTCACAGAATATGAAAAAGTAAGACAGAACTAAATATAAAAATGCAGCATGAACCAGTAAGAGTCATGCAGATGGGTCACCATCCATAATGAGGTGATGTTTGCAAAATTTGCTGCTGACTATGGCTCAGGCTTCAACTGGAAGCGTGAATTAAACTGCGCTTGTTGGTATATTTTCCCCATTGTTTTCTTGTACTCTAGTCTTCTCTAGTTCCTTTAAACAGAGATATACATAATATTAAAATAAAATTTCTTTTAGCTTCCATAATTTTCCCTGAATATGAATATGTAGGTGTCATGGAATTTTTAAACCAATTTACAATCCACCAATGCTAGAAATGGAGGGTTCTGTATAAAGGATATTAAAATGAATGTATTAAGGTCTGAAATCTTATGGGGAAAAGATAAAAGGTGAGCTTCACATGCAAATCTTAAAGGGCACAGGTTGTACTCACAAGAGGATTTTTTTCCACTCTCTGGAAATATTCCTCTAACTAGCTGTGATGGGATTATTATTAAGATATTCCATGAGAGCGAAAACCAGGAGCAGAAATGGGAAATGAGGTTTGTTCAGCCTGCCTCTTCTTTTTTTTTTTTTGGTACTGGAGATTGAACTCAGGGGCACTCGACCCTCAGCCCTATTTTGTGGTTTTTATATAGAGACAAGGTCTCACTGAGCCACATCCTCAGCCCTATTTTGTGGTTTTTATATAGAGACAGGGTCTCACTGAGTTGCTTAGCACCTTGCCGTTGCTGAGGCTGCCTTTGAACTTGCAATTCTCCTGTCTCAGCCTCCCTAAGTGCTGGGATTACAGGCTTGCGCAACTGCGCCCGTCAGCCTGCCTCTTCTAAAGGAAATCTCTGCAGGAAAGAATCACCCGTGTACATACAGAACTCTCTCCTAACATTCAGGAAGTCAGTCCAGCCATGATTAGAATCCCCAAGGATTTCGGGAATGCCAAAGAGAAAATAAAAATGCTGTGGTATCAGACATCAGAAAAAGTGGAAAATTTAAATGTTATATTAGCAATCAGAAGAACAAGGAAAATATGAAGTGATTTAAGAAAGTTGAAATCCCTGATTGTTAGGCTGTTATTAGATTCTTTGCCAAGGGGCAAGGGGGAATTCAGAATGATTACAGAAGAAAATGCTAATGGACAGGAGAATAATTACATCTACAGTTTTTCCTAAAACAAATACTAAGAGAAGTCACTCTCTCGCTTGAAAACCTTTATGAATTCTCATTGAACTTAGGGTCATTTTCCTTATGACCACCTTCTTCATCAAATTAGTTCCGTTCTATTCTTCCTTCTCCTCTTTTGACAATACTTACCACTATTACACCTTTTTATTTATAGATAATTGTGGATTCACAGGCAATATAAGAATGTAGGGGCATTATTTCAGCAACCAGGCAATTGACATAATCCAGACCTTATTCAGATTTCACAGTCACGATATAGATAGTTTCATCACAAATTTCTCCTTGCTCTCCTTTGCAACTGCAGTATTTCATTTCCCCTAATGCCTGGGAACCACAAACCTGTTTTCTATTCTGTAATTTTCTCATTTCAAGAATAATAGCCAAGTGGAAACATATAGTATGTAAACCTGTCAGCACTGGCTTTTTTTTACTTCAAATAGTCCCTCTGAGATCCATCCAATTTGTTGCATGTATCTATACTTCATTCCTTTTTATAGCTGAACAGTATTCCATGGTATGAAGGTCTCATTATTTATTTTAACTATTACCTGCTAAAGGTCATTTGGATTGTTTCCAATTTGATGCTAACAAAAGAGGTAGTTATTAACATTCATGTGGTGTGTTTGTTCAAGTAAGTTAACATTTCTCAAAAAAATGTTCAGGATTGCAATTGCTGTGTTGTGTGTAAGCAAGTAGTAGGGTTTATTTTTAAAAAGCCAAATTATTTTCCAGAGTGAATAAATTGTTTGTATTCCTACTAGCAATGCATGAGTGGTTCAGTTTCTTTGCATTCTTGCCAGAATTTGGCATTATCACTATTTTTTTATTTGTTATTTTAAATTACTTGCTTATTTGTTTATGTAAGGTTTTGAACTGAATGAATTTTATCTTTTATAAATATCCTTTTAATTTCATAAGAAATGTCTAAGAGGACAGTTTTTGAAAGGCAAAATTAAAAATATCATACTATTTCACTTCTCATGTTTTAGAAATATGAGCTAAAATCGTTAAATGAAACTTTCACATTTAAATGCTACTTTTATGTGTTAGCAATTGGATAGTTTATATATGCTCAATCCATCTGTTTTTGATGTTTGTGTTATGATTCCAGACTTAAAGACTGATGATTTTTAATAATATTTTGCCATGATCAGAAGAACCAGTCTTTTGTGCTAATTCTTGTTCACTCTAAATAAGGGTAACCCCAGAACTCAATCTTTGGACTCCTCTTCCTCCTGTATTCACAACCTAGATGATCTTATCAAGTCCTATTCCTTTAACTGCTATCTTTATGTTGATTGCTTTTAAATGTGTATTTCCATTTACTCCTCCTTAGTTTCAATCTTGTGAACCCAACTTGCTATTGAGCCTCTATCCTGGAATTTTTAAATGGCTCTCAACATGTATAAAAATGAAAACCCTGATTTTCTCTTCATAATATGCTAATTGTCCGGTCACTTGTGCACCAGCACTCTTTCTGTAAAGTCATTCAAGTAAAAGAAGGAAGCTTGGTTTCTGCATTGTCTCCTCGCTGTGGCTTCCGCTCACATCCAATTGCCAAGAAGTCCTGTAGGTTCTCCTTCTAGAATACCTACAGCACACAACCACTGTCCTTACCACCTATCTTTGTCCACTCCCTTGTTCAATCCATCACTGTCCTTCTTTGATTAGTAAATGAAACTCTAGGTAGTGTATCTGCTTCTATCTTTCTTCACATACCTGTCAGAATGATCCTTTGGAAATACGAGTCAGATTATGTCACTGCTGCACTCTAAACCATCACTTAGCAAGAGCTGAAGATTTTGTGATGCCTTACACATCTTCATAGAGCTGGCCCTTACTTTCATCCCTTTATGTTACTTCCTCAATCTCTTTTCCTCCTATAATTATCTTTTGTTGTTGAATAACATTCCTACAAACTTGGTGGCTTAAAACACACACACATCTATTATTTCTTTTATGGATTAGGAGTGTGGGTACCACTTAGCTGTGTCCTCTGCTCAGGCACACAAGGCTGCAGGCATGTCATCAACCAGGATGTCTTCTTATCTGGGGGTTTGTCTAGAAAAATCCATTTCCAAGTCTCCATGGATTAGTGGCAGAACTCACAGCATCACTATGAGATGGAGGTTTCTGTTTATTATAGGCTACTGGATAGGAGCCACTCTCAGTTCTTTCTGATGAGGCTGCCCCTTCCTATGTGGTCCTCTCACAACATGATATGTTGAATCTTCAGAGTCAGAAAGGGGCATCTCAATTGAATCTGCTATGGCAGAATCTTATAAGATGTCATTTAGTTATAGGAGTGACAATTTTGTGCCTTTGCCATATACTATAATTTAACCAATTGAATGACACGCCATCACTTTTGCTAGTGTCTTTGCAGAAGTAAGTTACAGATCCCACCATACTCAAGGAGCTGGACTATAATGGGTATAATACCAGGAGACTGAGATTACTATAGGAGCAGTCTTGGAATTCTTTTTACCATACCTCTAAATGTCCCCATCCACTCATTCTGCCCCAGCTACTTTGAACTTCCTTCTTTTTCCTCCAAGCATTAGATCACTCAATCAAGTAATACTTAAAGAGAAAGATAGCCCCTGGAAAATGCTAGAGTGTGCTAAGGAGATAAGCTAATTAAATAGGAGTTAAAATTAGTGATTAAAACCAGCTTGATAATATTTTATAAAATGAGGAAAATATCTGTATATCAGAAATAGGAACATGATTTCAAAAGTGTAGTTGACTGCCCTATACTTAAATTACATAAAAATGTAATTGTTTAGTACTTGTTTTTCTAGTTGTGGCACATAAATTTTAAAAATATATATCTACCTTTCTGTAGTGAAGGAATTAAATTTTTTTCCACTTATAAAAAATAAAAAAGTTATCTATAAAAATAAATATTTTAAAGCTATAAATCATTACAAATATCAGAGTAACTCAATTCCACTTAGAATTGTAAAAACATTCTATGAGGATTTTTAAGGGCAAATTCAAATTCAAAATTTTTAAATGAGGTTTAATTGTACTTGTTGAAAATACAAAGAGATGACTCCCAACTTTCCTGGGAACACTTGTAAGATTTTACTCTGTTTCTCTTAAATATGTATAAATCTTTTTAAAAGTTAAACATGTCTCTTTTCACAATTACTACCCAGGAATATCTTTCTCAAGAATTTGGAAGCCATGACTTTGAAATACAATCATCAAGGAAGATGGTGACCACATCTCCCAGTTTCTTTGGGAGAGTGAAGTCTAACTTGGCTGGAATCCACTCCTAGTTGCTAATTGTATTCCCCATAAATTTATAACCCAATCTGGTTGTACTGTGAGATAAGATCTTTTTGTAGATAATTATAGTTAATTATGCCATAAGGGTCACATGCTAATCCTATGACTTTATGAGGAGAAAAAAGAGAAGGATCGTACTCTTGTTGTCTTCCTGTCATGTGAGGATACTGTGAGAACTTAGCCATCTGCAAGCCAGAAAGAGATCCCTCACCAGGAACCAAAGTGATTGGCTCCTTGATCTGGGATGTCCAACCTCCAAAACGGTGAGAAAATAAATGTCTATGTTGAAGACATCAAATCTATGATATTTTGTGATGGCAGCGTGAGCACACAAGTACACTATCTCCTGTCATAAAGATAAAAAATTTATTTTGCTTTTGGATAAAACCAATTAGCTAACACAGATGGTCACCTGAATTTTAAGGTGAATTTAAAATGAATTATGCATAGTGAATAATTCTCTCAAGTCTTCTTGCTTGAGCATTATTTATTTTTATTCTAAGAACAGGTATATAATGGGTTGTATTTGCTTGGGTATATAAAAGAGTGATATTTCTTTCTGTCTTTGTAATCACTAAGCAGATTGCCTGTGATTTCCATCATATTTTGCTTAATATTTATTCAACAATAAAACTATTTTTTTCCTCTTCTACCTTGTGGGAAGTTTTTTCTGGTTTGTGAGAGTTTGGTTTTAATTATATTTCCCTAAGAGAATATAGTTCATAAAAACCAAATTGATTATAGTGATTAAAAGTGTGCTAGAAGAGTTTTTAAAGTTCTTTTCTTATCAGTTGGAAATGTGATAGACTTACTCCTGGGACAGCTAAGATACTGGAGTAGAGAAGAAGAGATTTAGAGAGCAGAGAGATGGACTGGATTTGGGATATTCTGGGTTCCATTCTTGGTTTTAGCACTTAGATGTTTGTGCTTAGTTTTATGAGAACTCACTATATTCATAAAATGAGGATGAATTAGACTTGAGGTCTGTTGGCAATGTCTATCTTTATATGTATTTTTTGTTATACATTTTGCTAGATTAGTTTCAGAGTTGGGAGATTCCATATAAAAATGGGACTGCTGGATTATAACAAGAAAGAATAAGGAAAAGAAGAAGGGGAAGAAGAAGAAAGGGGAGAAAAAGGAGAAAGAGGGTCTTGTTTGATCAGGCTTCATACCCAGACAAGAATTAAATGGAGGTAGGAGATGAACACCCCTTTACGTGGGACACACGCTCTTGAGTTCTCCATGATCCTCACCAGTCCTTGCTGTATGTTAGCTGGTTTAATAATCCCCTTATGTATGCTTTCTGTATACATGTATGCAAAAATAGAGGTCATTGAACAAACTAATTAATGTTGATGTGTATGAAAAGAGCAAGAAAGAACAATGTAAATAGTACTTTCCTGCTCTCCTTTAACAGCGAATTAACATTCACATGCATACATGGGCAAGGCAAGAAATGGCAGGTTTGTAAACTGTGCTCCAACAGGATCACAACTTTGTATTTTGACGGGTAGACACTGATGACATAATGAAAACATATAGTCACAACCTGGGCCTAACTGGCCAGGGTAGCTTTAACATAGGACAAACAACACACTTGTTAAAAATTCAGATGAAATTAACAAAAAACAAATACATTTTTAAAAAGTCAGATGATTCAAAACTTATGAGAAGTGAATTTTAAAATACTATCAAGGCTCTTTGGTTAAGTATACCTCTATTGATCAGAAGTCAATTATAAATCTTGGTATAATGACTTTAAAAAGTACAGAATTAAGAATTTTATCCATTTAAACATTTAATTTAACTTTCTTTAGGTTTTTGGTGTGTGTGTGTGTGTGTGTATGTGTGTGTGTGTGAGAGAGAGAGAGAGAGAGAAAGAGAGAGAGAGAGAGAGAGAAAGAATTGCCCTCCTTATAGTTTAAGGTGTTTTAATGTATCCAGATTCTAAAATAGCAAATAGTCATCACTCTATGAAAATTAGTTTTGTATGTAATATACCAAACTATGGCAGCTATGTAGGTTTCCACGTTATAGTTTGAATGGATATCTGATATTCTTGCCTGATATATGGCATCGTATATAACTTTAACTACATCACATTTTAAGTCTTAATGATATAAAGTATAATAATGATCCAGATAATACATATTATTTTGGACTTCTTTTTAACAAGTTCTGGTAAATGGATAAATAACAGTAAAATAAATTTTATTTGAATAACCAGAAGAGTATTAAAGGATTGAGTCAATGTTTCTTGAACTTTGATTAGTCTACCTTTTTTGTGTCGTGTTTGTTTTGCCAAGTAACACTTCCCTACAGCACTAAACAACTTGGCAATAACTAAGATTATTATTCTGTGAAAAATGCAATAGGTTGTTACTCAAGCCATTTGATTTCTCACATGTTTTTAAAATATCAGAAAATTGCCACATCTCAACTTTAGGAAAAACATAGAGTATCTTCTCAACTTAAAATACAATTGAACAACATTATAATTAGTTTCCAAATGATTTACAATTAGCTTTTCTTTCAAAGAAATTAACAAGCAAAAATAAATTAGCAAACAAAAGCTACTCATTTTTTCAAAACTTTCTTCATGAAATAAACCAATTTTGTCTGTAATAGGAAATGTCATAAATGTTCATATTTGTTAAAAATAAATCTATCTAAAGGTAAAACATCAAAGAAAGGTAAAATAATCAAACTCTCCATTTTAAATCATGATGTATATTGAAGAGCTAAATGCATATATATTGAGTATCCTGTCCAGACAAATTAAAAGTGAAGTGTAATTATCATACTTGAAAATTATTTGTGTTGCATATCAAACCATTGGGATTGCAGACATAATGGCTTCAGTAATTCTCCAGCCTCATCCATTGCCCTCACATTCTATATCCATATTCCATTTCTAGTCTTTTGCCTTGGATGACTTGCTGAAACTGATTTTAGCCTTGGACTATTGGCAGCCGCCCAACTAACTCCTAAGAGTAGGTAACAGAGAAAGAAGGAAAGACCCGGGATACAGTATGCCCACTTCGAACCTCTGCCATGTCACTGGGTCTCATGTCATGACTTTTAAACTATATTTCTGAGGAGGATATTTTGACTGTAGGGAATTAGGTTCATTAATTTTAAGAAATATTAAATAGACAAAGTTTCAAGTGTGCCTCATTATTGCATGCTAATATTAAGCTTATAAGCAATGGTGCATAGAGTGATGTGTTAGGGTTTGAAAGATAGTTTTTCCTTTAATTCACATTTAAAATTTTAAGAACTAAGAATGCAACTGAATGGTTATAGAATTAAAGTCACACGACAAGACAATGCCTAAAATCTTACTTCCCATATTAGAACTAACCAATATGCACATAATCCATGTGAATGACACTACTAGCCCAATATTTCAAATTTATTTTAATTTAAAGATTGGACATTCTTCTGTGTCTCACTGTCTTATAAGTACTTTGATTTGAAAAGCAACCATAGTTTGGAGAATAGGAAAACAGAGGATAAAAGACATATTGTCAATAGATACATACTTCATTCTGACATTTATTCTGAAATATCAAACTCAAGATTTTGTAACATATGTCACTGAGATTGTGAGTTCAAAGTTCTTTTCTACTTACTGAGAAAGTTTTAAAGTCCTAACAGCTGGGAATATAATAACATATTTGGTTAAATATTTCTATGAGCAATATAAATTGATATTTGATAATGATTTAATAAGATCATGATTGATTTTTATTTTTAACTTATATATTTGCCTTGTAAAACCCAGAGAATGTTGACTTTTGATTTCCTATAAGAGATCTGTTCACAGCCTCTTTAATGATTTTGAGGTTTGTGTTAAGATCGAATGAAAAGTAGCTATTTTTTTTTTTTTGCCACAAAATAATGCTGTTAATTATGTCTGGATTTACTTGAGAAAAAGGAAGGAAATTAAAGAAAACAACACAGGATATTGAATGTAGAAAATATTTTGCATTTTAAAAGTCATTAGTAATAGTAGACTTCCTTCAAGCAAATTATTCTCAGATTTCATTCAACCTTTGCCATGACTCTCCCATTTCCCTGCAATCTCATCTCATTTTGGAGTGAGTGGTGTTCTTAATGATGTTATTTTGGTGAATCCAGATTTTTCTCAGAACTATCACTGAAGGCTTTATAGATTTTGAGGACTATTGTGCTTTAACAAGACAATAATTTATAACTTCCAAAGTTGTTGGATAATACCAGCCTTCAAATATTTCCCAGGCATGCAGTCATTTATTTTTTTAATGAAGAATAAACCCATGCACAGCCAAGTGTAAGATATTAGAAATAACCATTTCTGAAGTACACGAGAGAAATTTAAAAGGTCATAGAACTTCTTATAACATTAGTATTTGACATTTGAATTATTTTCCAGTTTAGCAAGCTAGATATAGAACTCTACATCCTTCAGATGAACTGAAGAATGAAAAATGAAAAATTCTAAAAACATATTTTCTTCATGTCAATTAGGGTAAGTTACTTAGAGTGTATTGGTGTGCAGGGCCAAATAAAGCACTAAAATGATAAAAGAGGAACTTTTTCACAACCGTTTTTAAGGTCTAAACAAAATCCTGGTCCTCTTCTTTAGAAATAACTAAAGTTTTAAAAAAAAGAATTTTAAAATGGGTTTATTTTTAAAAGAGTGCCTGCATAAAGTGTTCCACAGGAAAGATCAATGTAAGCATCTTCATGATCAATCATGCTTATGAATGGTCACTATCTGATAACTTCCCTATATGAAAATGACAATAGAACATTCAACCACCTGATAGTATGCTGGATTGATTGATTGGCTTGTTCCTCTTTCCTGATTCCTACTGAAAACTTCGTGCTTCAAGGCTACTCCATCTCTCACTCTCCAGACTGCTCCTGTCTTGAGAAAAATCAACTTTGGGGTCATAAAATCTTCCTAGACCTGAGCTATGTCTGTGTTACTCATTGGCATCATAGAGTTGGGCATGTTTACTTAACTCTGATGAATGTATTTCTTTTCTATAAAATATAAGCCAGGAATTTCTACATCACAGGTTAGCATAGTAATGTAATCTCTAACACATAACAGAAATAAGTATTAAATTGAAATGTGTTTGGGTGTATCGTTTCTCTGAGAGGAAAATCCTAGAAATGGCAGCATATCCATCCTGCCATTCTCCACTTTGTCCGGAAAATCAGAACTTCTGATATTAACTATACAAGTCACATCCCTGGATGTACTTCATTTCCCAGGTGTCCTTGCAACTGAGTGTTACTGTATTATTTCTGGCCTGTATGAAAATGGCAATAGAATGTTCAACCACCTGAAAGTATGCTGGATTGGTTGCTTGATTTATTCCTCTTTCCTGATTCCTACTGACAGGAATCTGGAGCAGCAGTGGCCATTTGGGATAGTGTAGAAGAGGGCCAAACACTAGGAATGGATGGATTAGAAAGCTGGGAAAAGCCTGTGTGTTTCCATTGAAACATCAATCAAACTCAAGTATGCTGTCTGCCCCTAGAGATTTAGATAGTCAAATTTTTTAGATAAAATCTTGTGTACCAAAGCTACTGTTCATTGCATTTTTCTGTTCAAGCAGCAAAAGCTAATTTTAACACTTGCCCCCAAGTGTTTTTAAGAGAGCAAGTAAATATCTCAATAATCAATAAATTATTCTCAAAATTCTCATGGTTTACTTTTTTGATAGCTCTGATGCTAATATCTATTTTTACATTATGTTCTTAGTGGTATTTGAATTACATTAGTAATGCAGGAAAAGTCATATGAGTTAGAGAATTGGTAGAGCATAGCTTAAAATAATGGCATTTAAGGACAGGAATCTCCTAACAGAACTGTAGTCTCTCTACATTCTACACCTGAGCCTGCAAAAAGTGGTTCATGTTTGATCATTTTCTCTGATTACTGTTGCTCTTTAACACAGCACTCCAAACCTGGTGGCTTAACCATTTTATTATGCTCAAGAATTCTGTGGATCAAAAATTTTTTCAGGATCCAGAGGGAATTGCTAGACTGCTCTTTGTTGTCTGGGCTGTCTGGGGAGAAGAGCTGAAAGCTGGGGATGGAATTATCTGAAGGTTTCCTCCTTGAATGTCTGCTGCTGGCTGGTAAAGAAGATGACCATTGCCAGATAGTTGGCTTTCCTATACCCCAGTTCTCTTGGTGACTGGCTTCTCCACAGCAAACATCCTGAGGGATTCCAACATCACATAAAGCAGGCAGTACAGGCTTTAAGCACAGTGCATAAGGACAAGGTAAAGCTGCATCACCTTTCATGACCTCATCTCACTTCTGTTGTCTTCTATTTTTTTTTTTTTGTTTGTTTGTGAGACCCAGTCTTTTCTTTCTGTTTTTGCTCCATGGTCATGAGGTAAGTGCTGTTTATCTAGTACACATTCCTACTACGATGTGCTGCCAGGCCCAAAAGTAAGGCAATCGATCAATCATAGACTAAAACTTATAAAACCTTTAAGCCAAAATAAACTTTTTCTTCTTATAATTAGTATTGTCTTCTATTTGTCAAAGCAGTTCCTAGCCCAAACAGAGATAAAAGGAGAGGATAGAGACTCTATCTCTTGATGGAAGGAATGACAGAAATTCAGAGGAGGCAATGTTTTAAAATAGTCATA
>PVHX01001680.1:59940-118158 GCA_004024805.1 Geosciurus inauris
CGCTTGTAATCCCAGCACTTAGGGAGGCTGAGACAAGAGAATCGCGAGTTCAAAGCCAGCCTCAGCAATGGCGAGGTGCTAAGCAACTCAGTGAGACCCTGTCTCTACATAAAACACAAAATAGGGCTGGGGATGTGGCTCAGGGGTCGAGTGCCCCTGAGTTCAATCCCTGGTACCAAAAAAAAAAAAAAAAAAAAATTAAAATAGTCATATCTTGCCTAGTGGAGAAAAATAAGCATCTCCAAGTTTTGTCACAGTCAATCCAGCTGCTGCCCAAAGACATAGTAAAATAGAGTGAGGAATAATGTAATTCATTTCAGTCAAGAAAAATTTTAGATGCAGATGCCCTTTCAGTTTAACAGTATAAAAAGCAGGGCACCCAGAGATGTGAGTATCGGCAACCCAGGAGGATGATTACCCTAAACAGGTTGTACTGGCCCCTGGAATTTGGATGCCCCTTTGTGAGGTGCCCCATCTAGGGAACTGGCAGCAAGGTAAGTGATGGGGACCTACTTCCATTCACTTTTATCATTATCTGATTCATTTCCTTTCAGTGTTTATTGCTATCTTTTAAATCAAAATGAAAGCAACCTTATGTCTGAGTCTCCATTCTCATGAGGTCCTCACATTGTTTGACCCAGTGTCTCAGCTTGGTTTGGAAAAACAAGAACCTTTTATACTTTTTTTTTTTAAATATTTTTTTAGTTGTAGATGGACACAATATCTTTATTTTATTTATTTTTATGTGGTGCTGAGGATCGAACCCAGTGCCTCACGCATGCGAGGCAAGCGCTCTACCGCTGCACTACAATCCCAGCCCAACCTTTTATACTTAAAAGTATAAAAATGTGATAGTGGCAGAATTATTGATACTTAAAGTTCAGTAACTTTTCTAATTGCAACTGGATAGAAATAAGTAGCCAAACATTCTTGCTTATTAGGTCACAGAGAATTTCTCATTCTCAGGATTCATAAACTGATAGAATAATATCAGGAAAAAATAAAATTTAACTGCTGAAATTCTAGTT
Source organism: Geosciurus inauris (assembly GCA_004024805.1). Lineage (NCBI taxonomy): Eukaryota > Metazoa > Chordata > Mammalia > Rodentia > Sciuridae > Geosciurus > Geosciurus inauris. The sequence continues at coordinate 60,969 of PVHX01001680.1, forward strand.
CAATTTACTGGTCTTATAAGGAAAATTCCAAATTGATGGGGAGGCTTAATGAGAATTTTATAAGATGGGTATAAACAGTACCTGGCAAAGCTCAGGCAGTCAGTAATTGTTGGCTTCCTCTTCTCCATGTGACCTTCTGCAGACTCAGCCACCCACCTGGGCCGTGTCTCATTTTCTAAAGTGGGTCTTCAACATTGAACTTCCCTCTCTAATTCACCAAAAAGGAAATTCCAATATGACTCAGATCATCATTTTTTTCAAAGTGCTACATTTCTTAAAACTTAGCAAAATAATTGATACTTCTAGTTCTGTCTTCTTTTATTATAAAAATATATTATTCCAAGGTACTATCTAAATAATTATTTCAGTGAGAAAAATAGATATATGGCCTAGAGAGTTTCAAACTTCAAAGAACAGATTTTAGTGTTTGTAGGAATTTTAATAAGAAAGTAGTCTTTTATAGCCACAACTGTGCAATTAATTATAACATCTAACTGTACCTGAGCATGGACAGTTGATTACTTTCCACCAGCCAGGGCCCAAGAGCATTGGCTTTACTTCTCCACTCACTTAAGGTAGTCACTTCAGAGCTGCTGCACACGTTTTCACATCTTGATCACACACCTTAGTTACAATACACAAAGGCACACAGCAGAGTCACTCTCTGGGTTGCTCGTTCTATTCCCCAGTCTATAGCAATTTATAGTAGAGACAGTTCCCTAAGCACTGGGTTCCATTTATCTACCACTTGCCTCTGAGAGTCATGCTTTGAAACTATCTGAGGTTATCAGGAAGCTTTTTGCTATCACAATAAAAACATTCAAGAGTGGTCTTAGTATAATATTTATTTCACTAAACAAAAAGTAAGAAGTAAGAAGTTCCAGGGTTGTTTCTGCTTTTCTACATTGCCATTCTTGTGTGTTGACGATACCTCATCTGATCAGGCCAGGCATTACAAACTCATGGGGTGGGGTGTTGTTCAGGAACAGAAAGGCAGGGACCAATCTTCTTGTTGACTTTTTTAAAATCAGAGGAATATTTTACACAGAATCCCCAAAATAGACTTCTTTCATTTAATTGGCCAGTACTTAAGTCACGTGGAGTCTCTGACTGTAAAGGAGGCTGAGGTATTGAATACCGGCCATTTTAAGCTTTTATCATGGTAGATAGACTCTGTCAATGAAGAAGTCTGAAAAAAGAATGGTTACAGGTTATGTATAATTAAGGTTATCTGACTATCCTGATAAATATTCACTGTTACAAAGTTACAACTGAGAAAATTGAGATTTTAGAGGAAATCTTAAATAAAATATAAATATTATCATTATTAATTTATATAATATAACTATTAATATATAATTATATTATAATAATCATATAATAATTGATAATTACATATAATAATAGTTATATATGATAATTATTATTATATAATAATAATTATTATTATTCAAGTTGCTTGCACTTGTTAGCAGGTTACTGTGTGCCCAGCATATGTGTATATGATTTGCATTTGTCATCTTTTATAATTTTAAGTATTAATCAATGAGGTTAATATTATTATATCCTTTTCACAAATTAAGATACTAATGTTTAGAGAAATAAGCCAATTTTCTGCAAAACATACAATTATTCGGAGTACAGGCAGTATTTGAAGGTAGCTATTCAAAAGTATATTACCGTGATCAAGTTCGAGAAATTATTTATGGTTCTTTATTAAATTCCTAGCACCATGTCTTACTACTAAGGGTCTTAATATAACAGATGGCTTGTTCCTTTCTTCATTGAAATCATAGTGTTAAGGAGCGAAAACTGTGGTGGTTAAATAGGTGAATGTTGTTAAAGGATAAGTGTTTAGAGATTGCAGTAAGATTTAACCTCTTTTAGAATATGATGAAGGTTTCTTTTTATCCAAAACTGCATTCAAGTTATTTGCATTGCATTATTTACTAAGCACCATTCAAGACATGCACAACATTGTTTTTTATAAGTTATTGATAAAAAGCAATCTTAGCTAATGTTATACTTTTCTAAATGATAAATTTAATTGATTCTCTGTATTTAATTTTTGGTCTTAAAAGCAAGGAACTGTACTATCAAAATTTGCACTTAATTGTAAAAAACCCTTCTTGGACAAATTTCCCCCTGAGTTATGATATACTTCTTTTGGTTTTTCTTTAAGACCCATATTTTAGGCATTTAAAAACATTTTTTGTACAACTGGGTATGCAGTGGGGCATGTGACGGAATTAAGTGCAAGATATGCCAAAATGTAAAGCAAATTTGGGGCTTTTTTCTTTTCTTTTTCCTTTTTTTAATTATTTTGAGGAGGTACTGGGAATTGAACTCAGGAACACTCAACCTCTGAGCCACATCCTCAGATCTAATTTGTATTTTCTTTAGAGGTAGGATCTCACTCAGTTACTTAGTGCCTCACTTTTGCTGAGGCTAGTTTTGAACTTGCAATTCTCCTGCCTCAGCCTCCTGATTCTCTATTACAGGAATGTGCCACCAAGCCTGGCTTGGGCTTTTTTCTATCCACAAAATTATTTTTCAGAACTCAATGGTTCAAATCTTATTGCTCCAGTTCTTACAAAGGACAGTCCTTCACAGTTATTTTGAACTCAAAATAGCCACCTGGAACAACCCCTTCTCTTGTTTATGTGATGTAGCATTGATGGATTTCTTTAATATCCTCCAATGTACCAAACTCTGTCAGTGCTTCTTTAGGATGCTTATAAAGTTCAACAGTGGATCCACAACACAGTAGTCAAAGAAATGCAATTCTATTCTGCAGACTTTGATCAAACTTGAAAGTGTTTAAGGAAGTGGAAAGCAAAGCTTTTAAAACTAGGTTAAAGATAATTCAGGAAGGTAGCTTTGTGTATTTCCTATTGGACCTTATTCAAAAAACAAAAACAAACAAACAAAAAACAAAACACCAAAAATCAAGAGGGTTGAATTCAGGTGTATAGTGCAGCTGAATACTTGGTGTGATGTGGCATGAATACTGTCTTCAGAGGGCCAAGACTGGTGGGGCATTGATGTATGTCATCTTCTCAGATGCATTTTTTTATAAAGAAAAATCTTGTTACCATGAGAATTATGTCCATATTCCATATTTCAAAATGTTTAGTTTTTCTTCATGGAATTTCTCCGGAACCACCTCCTTTGCCTGATCAAATGTTTAGATTTGGGTGTATTTTGTTATATAAGTTTTCCCACTGGAGATAATACATATTTGAGTAAATAAAATTTAATGAGTTATCACTAAATTTCTCAAGGACTTTTATTATGTTATAAACATTCTTTTGCATCAAACAAGAATGTGTAAACACTATTGAACTACTCCAGTGAAATAAATACTCCAGTTCTAGTAAACGAGTTATACTTTATAATTCATTGACTTTTATACATGGCAATAATACAATTATACACTAATCACTTTGGCTTTTGATGTTAAATTATGTGAGTTACTTCATTCATTGCAGATAATGAACCAGTTTTTAAGATGGAAATGTTGTTTCCCTTAAAGTACTAATTTACTTTATTTCCTGCCTGCCCCACTTCAGAGAACAAGTGTTGTTGTTTTGTTTTGCTATTCCTTGCAGGAATTACTTGTAATGATGGTGGTAGTACAAGAAGAATAGGACACCCAGTTTCCAATCTATAAATCCCATTTGTATATATTGATAATCTAGCATTATGTGTTCATCCAGGAAGAAGGCATTTTTCAATTTAAATACACATGGAAAAACTATATGGAAAAAATATATATGAAAACATAGGAATCTACAATTATAGCAGTGGACACTAAATGGTTTTAAATCTTATGCATTCAAAATCTCTGGAAATTGACCTACCAGTTTATAGCAAGTGAAGAAATATTAATTCAAGGGACTCTACTAAATCTTGGTAAAATTAGCAAGTCTCTGTAATCCCATCTTCCTTCAGCTCTGTCACCTACTTAACATGACCACAACTCCATTCTGGGTGGGTATGAACTGACCACAACAATCTTACTCCTTCCTGCTCTCCATTAAAGATTAGGTATCTCCCTGAAATGGGCAGATAGACAACATTTCTTATCCTCAATCTTATTTTTGTGTTACAGAGGCTAAATTTTAGGTGAGTATGGCCAAATATTGGAGGATCCTTTTACCTTCCTCATAGAGTGTGCAGGGTCTAGTCCAACATGACCCTGATAAACCCTTGCCCCAACTTGTGGACCAAACGTTACCTCAGGAGCAAGCAAAGAAAATGAGACGCTACCATCCTGCTGACCAATCAATTTGTAAAACAAGAGTGCAACTTTAAGCAGACCATTCGTTGTCCTTACTCCAAGCATCTGAGCAGTGGCTCAGAGATTTTGTCCAAAGTAAAAGCAAACTATGAAAACACAGAGTTGGGAAAGGTCTCCACCAAAGGATTTTATTTAGAACAGAGCGTGGGGAATTTAAGGCATCATAAACGAATATGTTCTCAAACATATTTTGAGTTATTTTGATGATAAGTAATTAAGAATGTTCAATAGCTAAATTACACATAAATTTGTTCACCAGAGAAAAACAAGGAGAAAAGAAGCTAATAAATGCACTCTTGGGGTCTGAGAAAACCTTAAACCTGGCCTCAAATACTGTTCAACCTAATGGAATATTAACTGGCAATAAAAAAGAATGAAATACTGAACATGCATCACTTTGACAAACCTTGAAAACATGCTAAGTGAAAGAAACCGGCACCAAAAGCACACTTGTGTGATTTCATTTATCTGAAATGCAAAGAACAGGCAAGTTTATAGAGATAGATCTTTATAAAGTAAATTTATAAATTAGTGGTTGCCTGGGGTCCAGAAAGGGTGCTGTTGAATGGAGTTCAGCAGTGACTCCAGTTTGTACTAGCTTTCTTTTTTGGAGTGATGAAAATATTCAAAAGTGGATCATGGTGATAGTTGCACAATGCAAACTAAAAACAGTTAAATTATACACTTTAAATGGGTGAGTTTTTAGAACATGAAGTGTATTTCAAAAAGCTGTGATATATAAAATTTCAATTAAGAAAGTTAAGTTAAATATAGTTCTGGAATTTGTCTTTAGAAATGAATATCTAAGTTTCTTTCTAGGTAGGAATAGTTTTCAAAGGATATCTATATAGCATGTCCATCAAAACATCCTTATAAAATACTTTTTTTTAAATTATTGCATAAATTAGGGATTTTTTCCCCTATACAATTCTGTATCACTCCTTCCTTTAAATTGCACACAGGAAGTCGGTAGGAAAATATGGAAATCTGAGGTTTGGCTTTTAAAAGTACATTGAAAAGTCAGCTGGAGCCTCAGTTTCTGATCATTCTGGGCCTTCAGACAAATAATATAAAATTGATAAGCAGTTATTCTGTATTTTGCTTAGAATGCCTTTCAAGAGAATCAGGCATAATTTTCAACAGAATGAACTAAATGCACATGGGTAGAATGCCTTTTTACTCTGCAAATATGCTCTACTCCCTAAAGTTGTTTTTCTCAGGATAATTTTCTAGTGATTTGTAGTGATAAAATGCCTTGCAAATGCAAGGTATTTGGGATATTATTTTATCTTTTCACAGAAGTTTGATATCTTCAGTTTCCCAGGTATTCAGACATAAAAATTAGAGTGTAGACTCATTCATGTCTGTTCCTTCATATGAAGTTAGTGCTAAAGTCTATCTTTGAAATTTATTTTTATTAATCCCCTTTTCATTGACATTGAGATGTCCTAGTTTCAGTTACCACACCTATTTAGATGACAGCAATGAATATTCATTTCTCTAGTGCTTAGTCTCCTCCTAACCATTCTCCACTTTACTATCAGAACAATTTTTTTCTGTAAATTCACTCTTGAAATGTCTCATTTTTATTAAAAAATATTTAATGACTGTTGGCTGCTAAACTCATTTTTATTTTCTTCATCTGGCAATTAAATCCTTCCATAGCATGTTCACTCCTATCATTTCAAAGCAAAGTAGATTAAGAGTTCTTAGACCATGACTTCATAGTTCTACATATGTCTCTTGAGGATAAAAAGAGCAAACAAAAATATTTCAAAAAAATGGTCTTGGTCTGGGTGTGATGGCACATGTCTGATTCCAGAGATAGATATCTTCAAAGGATTATTACTCTTCCTACCACAAGACCATTCAAAATAGAGTTGAGAACAGTGGAGACCAGGGCTTACTAAAAAGTAGACAAATCAGTTTTGCTGCTCTTGACCATCCTGTGAATCCTTACCTCTCTTCCCAATCCCTAAAATACCCAATACACTCAAGGAATCCTGAGTTTTCCTCTGAGCAAAAATGTTTTGATTTTATTTCTCATTCCTCCTGACAAGTCAAATGGGGAACAGCTCTAGAGGAATTTCTAGTAGAGATTAGAAACTAATTTTCTACATGTACTTCTTTGAAAGTGGCAGACTTGATTTTTGTCCTGCTCGGTAGACCGAGCAGGGAGACACAGGAATTAGAGGGCGATATGAGGTAGACTGAAAAGCAGTAGTCAAACAATGGAACACTCACTGTGTGTTGAAGATTAAGGTCAGGTTGACATGGTGGAAATTAGACAATTTTCCCACCTGACTGCCCACCCGTATGTGTGCCCTATGAGAATGCTGCAGGCATTCCTGCCACTCAGAGGCACAGATTGTCAGTTGAGGTTAGCCAGAAAAGCCATAAAAAGCAGCAGAAAGCTTTAATGTTACCAGTTAAGTACAAAGACTTTGCCATTTTAGCTCTAAACTCTAATCCTGATCTTCAAAATGCTGGAGGAAATGGACCTAGTAGGTAGATGAAGGATTTGAAAGAGCTGAACACCCGCCTTCCCACGATTCACATATTCACAATGGGGATGGGGGGTAGGATCTAAGCAATCCCTTGGATATAAGGTTGAGGCTTCAAATTGGAGTTGAATGCACAAAAATTTAAAACTTAAAACTAGTCTGATAATTATAGAATGTATCCAAAATGTCTTTATGAGACATCAAATAAACACTTAAATTGCAAATGTTTGAAGGAAATGATAAGCATAAAAAATAAAATAATTTCTTGTTTATACCCTTCAATTTAATACTGATTCATATAATAGCTACGGATATAGTGACTTCATTCTTTAATTTTTTAATAAAGAGATACACAATTATTTTATAAAATACATTACATTATACTGATATAATTGACAAATACCCTAGCAATCTGACTTCCTTAAATAAATATGGAAGGTCTTTGATTATTTTTTAAAATCAATTTGGAACTAACTTGGAATATGCTCTGAACTATTTACCTTTTTGAATGTGGGGTGGTGCCGAGAACATGATTTTACATTTTCTAACTTTCCTTGATGAAATGTGTTTGGGCCATCATGCCCTAACTTACTTAACTCTCTGAGGTAGTTAGAATCCCTAGTTTATACCTAGGAAGTTGAGATGGAGGATGGTGGCATAAGTTGTTTGTCACAAAGCTAAGAAATGCTGGAGTCCAGATTGTACATGGAATTCTATCTCTGAGGTGGCAAGAGCATGCCTAGGTTCACAGCTTAGCAAAACAAAGTCATAATTGATGATATTTACTGAACACAACTGAATTAAGTATTAGGGTTTACGCTTAGTCCTGGTTATCACCAACTTTGACACCTAAACTCACACTCAGCATTTTATGAAATACAGCAGGATAAATTATTGTCCTCCAGTAGGAGCAGTTAGAAAACCACACTGTTAAGTTGCCTAATTTTCCAACTGTCAATTGTTAAATTACCTAACATATTCCCTCAGTGGTACTTTGTTTTCCTGTAAAACAGGAAGTAAACAAACAGTAAAACTCTTTTTATCTCAGCCATCAAGGGATAAGGTTTCTCCCAGAAGTGCTTTTGCATGCCTTATGACTGATGTTAAATCATCTTTAAGCATTTAAAAGGCAAATTGCTTTATCCATGCAATTTCATTGTGTTAGGAAAACTTAATTGCAGAATAAAGTCGTGCCTTCTCACTTTAATGTAGTAATCTTGAAGTCAGTTATTTGTGTTAACAAGAATTGAAGAGTGAGGGTACCAAGTAGTTACCACTATTAAAATTATGATGTATTTCTTTACTGATATTTGTTTTCATATTTGTGAGTGTGTACGCTTAGTCCTGGTTATCACCAACTTTGACACCTAAACTCACACTCAGCATTTTATAAAATACTGCAGGATAAATTATTGTCCTCCAGTAGGAGCAGTTAGAAAATCACACTGTTAAATTGCCTAATTTTCCAACTGTCAATTGTTAAATTACCTAACACATTCCCTCAGTGGTACTTTGTTTTCCTGTAAAACAGGAAGTAAACAAACAGTAAAACTCTTTTTATCTCAGCCATCAAGGGATAAGGTTTGTCTGTTTCATATCTGTTTCTTTCAAAAAATATATAGATTAAATACATCATTTGCTATTGTCTGAGTGTTTGTGTTTCCCCAGAGTTCACATGTTGAAATTCTAATCCCTATGTTTAAGGTGTTAGAAGTTGGGCCTTTGAAAATGAGTTAGGTCACAGGGCAGAGGCTTCATGAATGAAGGATGCTCTTATTAAAGAAGCCCAGAGGTACTTATTTGTTTTTTCCACATGTGAAAACACAGTGAAAAGATGGCTATACATGAACTGAATAGTAAATGGGTCCTCACCAGATGCCAAATTTGTTGGTGACCTTGATCTTGGATTTTCCAACCTTCAAAACCATGAGAAATTAATTTCCATTGCTGATAAGCCAAGTAGCAAATGGTGTTCTGTAACAGCAGTCTAATTGGAATAAGACGAAACCTATATTTCTTTTACCTATCCTTTTTCAGAAACAATGTAATGAATAGCAATTCAAAGAATTAATGTGAAATTTGAAAATCAAGCTTTGCCAAGTATTAAATATTTGATATTATTGTGAACATTGTTATAAAATTCAGTTAAGAAGTTCAATTTGATGACTATTATGAGTTGAATTGTGCCATCCTCCAAAAATGTAAAAATCTTACTCCTGGTAACTCTGAATGTGATCTTTTTTGGAAACAGAATCAGTATAGATGTAATCAAGTTAATATTAGGTTAATAGGGGGTTTCTAATAATAATTACCATTATGACTGGTGTTCTTATACAAAGAGAACAGATACAAAAAAAAAGACACCATGTACAAATGAGGACAGAAGTTAAAGTTATGCTGCCTCGTACAAAGGATTTTCTGTCACTCTTAGAAGCTGGAAGCAGCAAGGAAGGAGGAGAGTTCAGAGAGAGCATGGCCCTGCCAACACCTTGATTTTGGACTTCCAGCCTCCAGGCCTATGAGAATATAAATTCCTGTTGTTTTGTGATCCTATTTGTTATTGCAACCATAGGAAACTAATGCAGCAACTTTGCAGCCTGGGAGTAAGATTCTTTTCTCCAGAAAAGGTAAGAGTCTCACTGTCTTTGTCTCAGGCTAGTAATTCCCCATAGCAAATATTTTCTTCAATCACAATTCATATATCCAGTATTTTCTTATGTAATTGGGAGGTGGGTGATGGGGTTCGATGGATTCTGAAACAATTCTATTTTTCTAAATCCTATAAGGATAAACCTAAAGATACCCATTTGCATGAGAAACTGGTAATTACCTGCTATTCTTGGTATTAGGGCTTTGGCCAAAAGTATGAGTCAAGTGGGAAATTCTCATTTAACATTCTGTTAAACATACATATATTCATGTAAGTCAAATTTTGTGCTGATATATTCATGCAAAATGTTGAGTCTTGGATAAAAGATAACTTGTAATTGCTTAATTTATGCAAAGTGATAGAAAACCCTGAGTAGTTATCAGAGTAAAAGTCTTTTAGGATACTGGAATGCAAAGTGGTAGCACCAAAGGAACCCTGTCCTAACATCATCAAAATTGTGTCAGCTTCTGCATCTCACATGAAGAACAGTGGATGAAATACACAAATAACCCAGAAATACAAAATCTCATCTTGTAACCCACTATCCACTAGCTTAAAATTCCTTCCCTATGAAGTATCCCTGGAACTCTTAGTGCCATGCATCTGATGGAGCTGGGATTTCCTCCTTCATCAGACTTCCACTGTGGTACTTGCCACATCGTAAGTGTTTTGTCCACATTGTCTATCTTGTTACCCAGCTGTATGCTTTTTGAGGGCAGGAATGTGTCTAAATCATTTGACACTTTATTGACTGGGACACTTGGTACATCTTAAACACCTCAAAAAAAACTTTAGTGGATAAATAAATAACCAGACTTTTCCTCTTTCCAGCTCACTGCTTTCATGTGGAAATTGGGAACGTAGGATTAAAGGATTTCAAATTTCACCCTAAAGCACAGAAGTTGGATGCTTTAGCAGCTTTTACATTTTCAAGATCAAATACTACTACAGGATCCTGCATGTGTAATTGAGTTTATAGCCCTTTGCCCCTTTTATGATGAGAGGTGATAAAATTTTTGAAAATAATATTAGAAATGTTAATTAAACATTTTTAAAAGGATTAGCCTGAAATCAATCTGTTCCTTTTTTTTTTTAAATTTGTCTAACACCAGTAAGGAAAGTGCACATGTTTCATTTTTCCTCCTGAATAATAAACATAAAACTTGGAAATGCCCTTTTCCTCACATTTCTTTAAAAGCAAATCGAATGTATTGTGTTAAACACTGGTTTATAATATGGAAATAATAGCGAGATTGTATACTTTGCTGAGTATATTTTTACAAGGTCAAAATTCTGGTTGTTATTTTAAAGAAATAACTTTTAAAATAAAATTATCTGAGAACACTGCTTTTTTCAATATGTTTTTCAAATTTGTTTTTAATATTACTCTTCGGTTTTTCTATGCTTCCTGACAATCCAAAGAACTTCTTGATTTTTTCCTTTTATTTTACATATTTGAAAAGTAATTATCTTTAATGTAATGAGGGAAGGCCTTTTGCAAGAGGAAAAACATTTCATCAGTTTGAAAGTATCTATAGTCTTGTATAAAATACCACTGGCTTTCAGGATCTGTGGCTTCTATTCTAGCTTTTAGAGACATTGTCATGAAAATGAAGGTGATGACTGTGAGGATGAACACCAAGAGAAGAAGAAAGGTGACACCAAAATACCTTTCTGAAGGAGCTTGAGATCCTATTCTATTCTTTGGAAGCATCTAAAGAAGTGTAACAGTGGTCCACTCTCTGCTTTGAATTCTGCCCTTGCTGCTTTGCCACTGTGACTTTTTAAAAAAAATTATTTTTGTTATAGATGTACAAAAATACCTTTATTTTATTTAGTTATTTGTTTTCATGTGGTGCTGAGGATTGAATCCAGTGCCTTACATATGCTAGACAAGTGTCACTGAGCCACAACCACAGCTCCAGTGCAACTTAGTTTTAAAACGGAAAAGTTTCTTTCTCTTCCTCTCTCCCTCCTTCTCCCTAATCTTCTCCTCCCTAATCTGGGGGGAAAAGGAATTACCTTTCTTTCCCATCCTAGGCAGAGTTATCTGTCTTTGAGCACATACACATCACAGGAATGAAATAATTCAGATTTGGGAATGGCAACAGAAAATCTAAGAAATGACTATCTCCCAAATTAACAAGTGAATTACAGGTCTGGACAGAGAACACCTGGAATGCAGTCTTTGAATTACTTTTCTTAAACCTCCCTGCTCTCCAAGATGGGGAGAATCACAGCCTCTGGGACAGGAGGCTGTCAAACAAAGCAATACAATTTCTTTTTCTTTTCCTCAAAACCATGTCTTTGGTATTGAATTGGCATCAGGGATTAGGACTGAGCTTTTGGTAATAAAATGACACAAACACAAGACAAAAACTTGGACGGTGATTTATCTGAGTCACTTTTTTCTCTATCTTAACTCAAAATTAATAAGAATATGATGTGTAAGTACTTTGTAAACGTCAAAATACCTTACAAGGATAAAGTGTTCTTATTTTCATCACTGTTATTGGTATAATTATGATTGTATTTATTTGATCCATGAATATTCATATTGCTATTTGTCATTGTATTTTCATATTTATATGTGCATGCTGAATATTATGATGAGAAGCACCTTGCCCAAAGCCAGGATAGGGAGAGAGGGAAATTGGAAGCCAAGCCAGAATCTAGCTTACGTTTTGTGTTGGCTTCCAGTCCATCACACGTAGCTCTATTGTCAATGGCTCTGAAATGACTTTGGTGTTGCCATTATCCTGTTGGAAACAATCAAAAAGCAAAAGCTTATCTGAAATTGGAATCATTTTGGCAAAATAGGGTTCTGATTACATAAGACTCGTTTCTATTGTATGTATGTCTTTGTGAATTTCACTCAGCTCAAAGAAAGAACAAAACAAGAACAATTTATTTTGCCTTAAAAGATCCTTAGTAATCTTCAACAGTTTTGATAACCCATTTTCTATTTTCCATTTCTCCCTCAGGTACCATTCAGACCAGAATGAACATTCTCAGTGAATAGTTGCCATGATTATAAATCTTACCTGAGGAATTTATTGAAGTGTATCATCTCACAACCAGCACACCTGCATTCTCATAAAGAATTATCAAGAATAGCACGTTCACAGATGGTGCACATTTACACAGGTTGCACGTGACAATTTTATGATTCATTATATTGTATAGAGTTCTACACTGTCCAGTAGGTAGCTACTATTCATTGGTGATTATGTAAATTTAAAGTGAAATTTTTATCAAATAAACATTCGGTTTTCCAACACAGTAACCACATCTAAACTACTCAATAGCCATCAATGGATACAGAACACTTCCATCGTTGCAGAAGGTGGTATTGAACAATGACACCCTACAGATGCTTGCTGTACAAAATATTATCCAGGAACATGACCAACAGCAGTAAGAGCACCAGTAACACCTTGTGGGATCTTGTTAGAAAGGCTGAATCTCAGGCTCCACTAAAAACTCATTATGTTGGAATCTGCATTTCAGTAAGAACTTCAACTAATGCATATTAAATTTGAGAACTGAGCTGGGCATGGTGGCTCATGCCTGTAATCCCAGCACTTTGGGAGGCTGGCACAAGAGAATCGTGAGTTCAAAGCCATCCTCAGTAACGGTGAGGCGCTAAGCAAATCAATGAGACCCTGTCTCTGAATAAAACAGAAATAGGGCTGGGGATGTGGCTCAGTGGTGGAGTGCTCCTGAGTTCAATTGCTGATACCAAAAAAAAAAAAAAAAAAAAAGTTGAGAACTGTAGGCAATAAAATAAAATAAATTATTCAGACAGAAATATTAATTTTGATTTAATATAATTTGGTGAACCTCATGATTTTGGTGGTTCTGTCATAAGTGAAAATATCTGCTTTTTTTACATCTGGAATTTTGTCTATTTTTCCACCTAAAATGTTATTCAGAAAGGAATCACTCTAATATCCACAAAGAAGAATTGCCAGAAATTATAATTTGAATTACAGTAATATCTATGTAAGCATACATTGATTCTTGCTAGTTTAAATTAACTATTTTTCACCATTTCTAGTGTGCATTTTATGTAAGATAGAGGAAAATAGAATTCAGTAGTTTTATTGTTCTTTTGGTGTGTGTGAGGTTTCTCATTCTTTCTTATTATTTTTTTTTCTTTTCTCCTCATGTTATCTTCTTGGTTTAATTTTATTCTTCAAAATGATAATGATTCTCCTTGTTTGCAAAAGTATTGTACAACTCATTATTGTCCTTTACCATGAAAAGATTTACCTAACTTCAGTCATATTTGTGACGATACACAAGAAGTATTCTGTATCTTTCTCCTTTTGATGAGCTCTGGTCAATTTTCCATTCACGTTCCAGAGCTCTCTTGTTTAACTTAGTCCTGGAAACTATACACATGTGTAAAAAGTAGCACATTTGCTTACAAACACACATATAAACACACACACATACACACACACACATGCTTGCACTTACATTCATTCATTTTGCAATGTTCTTATTGCCACTTATTGGATATTCCATAATATCTCAGCCATACTAAAAACAATATGCCTCAACTTTATTGTTCAAATAGGGCATTGCTAATAAAATCCAACAAAACTCTCAAATTTTGTCTTATGACAGGAAAACAATAGCAAGAAAATATTCACTATTTTTCTTCTTTCGTCTCCTATAAACACAAATAAAAACCAAAACAAACAAACAAGAAACCTGATAGTCATTTGCAACTAAATTTTTCTCCTTCCCCACACTCTAAGGGAAGTTGATTCTTGTATTGCCTCAATGTTTTGGAAGATGGAAGAACCAAAGATCACTGGATTGGGATTGGAAGTGCAATTGCAATTGGCCAGAATGACCAAATTGAAATTTAGAATTAAAGCTGCATAATAAGATCTTAAAGAAATGGGAGAAAATTCAGCTGTCTGGACTGTGAGTAGTTCCCAAACACCTACTAGGTATGAATAATTAGTAAGAAAAGTTGTTTTTGTTTGCTTGTTTGTTTTCCTTTCCAGTACTAGGGATTGGACCCAGAGGCTTTGTACCACTGAGCAATATTCCCAGGCTTTTTTATTTTTTTATTTTGAGACAGGGTCTTGCTAAGTTGCCCAGACTAACCTTGAACTTGCAATCTTACTTCCTCAGTCTCTGGAATCAGTGGAATTATAGGTGTGTACCATGATGCCCTGCAAAATGTTCTTGTTGGGGTGGAGTTTATATTGGATGGAGTGCACTCTAAAGGATGGTTGTTGGGTTTTTTTTTCCCCCCTAAACTTTTAGTACTGAAATGTACTTCTGTTGTAGCTTGGTATGAGGTATCCCCCAAAGCTCTTATACTAATACAGGAATGTGAAGTAATTAAATTTTGAGTACTATAATCTATCCAGTTCATCCTATTTTGAATGGATTGACAAGGTGGTCACTCTAGACAGGTGGGGCATGGTTGGCAGAGGTGGGTCATAACCCTCAAAGGGTTGTTCTTCCTGCAGTCCTTTCATCTACCTCTTTTTCACTCTCTACTTCCTGACCCCATCATAAGGAGAGCAAAGCAGCTTCCCTTTACTGGGCCCTTCCCACATGACGTGCTGCCTCACTTTGAGTCCAGAACAATGGAGTCAGCTGTCTATGTACTGAAACCTTGAAATGGTGAGACCCATATAAACTTTTCCTCATCTAAATTGTTCTTGTTAGGTGTTTTGGTCAGGGCGACACAAAAGCTGACTAAAATAGGTCTAAAATAGCTTCTTAAATTTGACTCCATAAATAGAAGCATTTGTGCACAACCCTGTGCTATTAACATACGCATATGTCTTAGTCTGTCTAAACTACTATAACAAAATGCCATAAACTGGATACATTATAAACAACAGAAATATATTTCTGTTGATCTGGTGACTAAGAAGTCCAAGATCAAGACTCTGGCAGATCCAGTGTCTGATGAGTGCCTGCTTTGTAGTTCATAGATGGCTCCTATAGCTGTGTCCTCACTTGGTGGAAGATGCCAGGAGTCTCTTCAGGACTTTTAAGGGGGTCTAAGCCCACTCACAAGGACCCTACCCTTACAATCTATTCACCTTCTAAAGACCCCATTTCCTAATACTTTGCACTTAGTGATTAGGATTTCAACAAATGAATTTTGGGGGACATAAATGTTCAGTCCACTGTAACGTGTACTAAAATGTGAAATTACTGCATGATAGGCTATTTATCACCTTGACATTGATTGGGTTGGGATAATTATCAAGGATTTTGCATTGATTTTATTAGAATTAAATATTAAGTTTTTAATATCCTATTGTATCATCTGACCAGCCACAGTGTTTGTGGTTAGTCCTTGATCTGTGAAGATTATGAAAGCCTTTTTATCACTCCGTCTTCTATAGCTACAAGATTACATTTGTAACAAAGTATATACAGAATTTGTAATGAGACAATAAATAATTTCTAGGGAATAAGATTTCTATTTTCCTGTTAATGATTTTCTCTAAGTCTAGAAATTTTTTAGCAATCAATAGAATTTTTTTTACAACATGAAAAAACAAATAAAATTGAATACTAATGCCATTGCTATTATTTCTAGAATTTAAATTTTAAAAGTAATTTTATGCTTAAATGCTACATTCTGTAATGTCCCATGGATTAATCAGAAGTATACTCTTGTATTCAGAAACTCAACTAGAGGAGATGTCTCCATGTCCCCTGCAATATTTATGCTGAGTCTTGTCTTCCAGTTCTCAGTTTTATACCTAGGCTTATTTTGACACATTGAATAAAATAACTGGGCTTTTGAAGAAAAAATAAACTTTTGATTGTTTAACTTATTGGCTACTCAGATTAAAAGTTAAATGTTAATTTAAGTCAATCTGAAGTTTATCAAAAGCCTTTCACATTTATAGAAGAATCATTCCGCAATAGAAAACAGGTTGTTTGATTAATCAGAGTGACTGTCCTTAAGAAATGTTTCCCACCAAATTCAAGACTTGCATAATATTGGGGTCCCAGTTAGTAACACTCAGTATGAATCATCAACCCCTTCATTCCCCCTACCTCCACTTCCACTTCCAGACATTACACAGATTTCCATCAAAAGCTACTCAGTCACTGATCATCCACAGGAGAAAAAATCTTGGATGCATATGTTTGGAGCCCTAAGGTCACTTGGGGCTGTAGGCTGAAGACAAGAGGACAGAATGAGGCCCTTGTGATACTGTGTCTTTCTTCAAAAACCTGAATCTTGATGCCCCAGGCATTCAGTTCCTGCCCTAATGTCTACTTTCTCTTATACAACATTAACAATAGATGCATTATTGGAAACATTTGAATTAATTGAATCCTTTGCCTAAATATGCTACTGTAGCATGTAAATGAGAACCAGTAAAAGAAGAATGCAAGCAACTCTTCAACCCACCACATTTTCTCATGTACCAAGCCTTACCAGAATGAACCGTTTACAAAAGAGCTCACTAAATGATTTTGTGAAAAGATATTCATTCTTTCCTAAATTTCAGAAAGGGAGCCCTTTCTAAAAGGGAGCCCTTTCTGGCTTGGGGGCCCTTTCTGAAAAGGAGCCCTTTCTGGCTTGTTTTTTTAACTTCACAGAAGCTTTTAGAATGCTTGCTGTGTGGATATACATATTTTGGGGAGGGGAAGGGGATGAGATTTGAAATAAAATTTCCTCAGCAAACGATATGGGACAGAATATCTTGACTTTCATAAATAATTCCATGTTTATAGTTATCCTACTTGATTGTGACACATTCTGCGAAAAGAAACTATATGAAAACCAGATTAATGCGCAAATTGAAGATTCAATGAACTAAACGAATCTAAGTTTTTTAAGCATTGGGTTCTAAAAGCAGTTTATGTGGTTGGAAGCTTGTCATTTGGTTCAACCAAAAATAACACACGGTGCTTTCACTTTTATATTTGTTGAGTGCAGAAATATTCAAAAGTATTTTCTCCTTAAGTTTAAGAGTTGCTGAGTCCTAACGATGCTAATAATAAGAGCATAATTAGTAAGTCCAACATGGCAATGTCTAAAACAGACATCACCTCTTCATTTCCAATGCTTCCACCAAATCTAGGCCCTCACAAAACAGTAATCTACAGGAAGGTGTTAGAAACTCAGTTTCTTCTTCTGAAACAGGGAAAGCATTGCCAGCCCTGTAGAGCTGTTTTATGCCCTTTGTGTACCTCTATGCCAGGAATTATTGCATACACTTTATAAATATCACAATGACTCTATACAGTAAATGCTATTATTTAATCAGCATTTTGTAGATAAGAAAATATTTACAAAAAATGACTCTACTTGGTGCAATGAAACCTCAGGATTAAAATCTGATTAGTCTAGCTCTAAAGTCTATGTTTTAATCACCACAATATTTGGTGAGGACATTAAAATATATGAAGTGTTCAGCACAGTATGTACTCAGTATTTAACAGGTCTTTATTGTCACTTATAAGATTTGTCATCCAATGAAAGCATAAGTTTCTTCTGTAGTGTATAATCAAGACGAGTGAAATGCAACACATGATTTTGGGATCCTTATCATCAATTGGTTGTTTACTAAGGAAAAATAAATGTTTGATGCTAAAGACTCCAAAAAATCCTTAGAAGCCTTTGAGACTTGGTGACAGTATAAACATTGAATATAAATAGAACTCTACATTCTGGAAGACTGAAGAATTATTTTATGTGTATTTTCATGCATCGGTGATGAAAATTGTTCAGTAATGAAGTTAGCTGTAGAAATTGAGGGTAGTTTGAATCTGTTATCTTAAACTCAGTGTGTGTGTTTATGTACATGCATTTTATGGGCATAATTGTTTTTTAAAATTAAAGAGAAGTATGGGCTGGTGATGTGGTTCAGTGATAGAGTGCTTGCCTAGCATGCATGAGGCTTTGTGTTTTATTCCCAGCACTGAAAAATAAAGGAAGTTAAGTCAAATGCCTGTCCACTCTCCTCACCTAGAGCATCCTCCCATCCACAGTCCCTAAGCACAAAAGTCTCAGAAGCTTCCTTGAGATATATGCAGCTGATCAAGGATCACGATAGTCTACATTGGGACCTTAATAGACTTTTGTTGGCTTCCATTCAGTGCTTTTTCCACAAGTAAAACCATGAGAATAAAGCTCCATCTCCAAGTACCACATAAACAGAGGATTATACACAGAATCTGCCCAAGCCATGATGGGTATAAGTTCTCTTTTGCTGTTTCTTAGCCTTGATTTCTACACATGAGAGTAGGTTAAGCACCCTCTCATCCCTTTTTCCCAGACAGTTACATGGGAAACAGAAACATACTTCTCCCAGTCTCCTTTGCTCTTAAAACATTTAGAGAAAAAGAAGCAATTGATATTAGCTCAGTTGCTATATTGCACTTAATGAGAGAAAGTTTGACTAATATTCACAAATTTTAATTATTTTGGGGCCAGATCTCATTAACACACATTTATTTCTCATCTATAGTGCATTTCAAAGCTAACCACATTTCCCATAGGAATCTACATGGCATGACTTGCTTTTTTCTCATCGTGGTAACAGTACTATTTGGTACTGTTGGTACCAACATGGTAACAACAACAACAACAACAGCAACAAAAAAAAATGGCCTGGGAGGGTTGTAGAATTCACTTTATTCCTTTTATGGATATACTTTATAGTACTTGCCCAACTTCACTGGAAACATATCACTCAATGAAGCTTACTAATTAAAACTGGAGAAATTTGTTCCATAACAATGAACTTAAAAGAAAAAAAACAACATATTTTCAGAAAATTTCTGGAACACTTTTATTCACCACCCAGATTTCAAAGACAATAAGAATCATTTTGAGTTTTATCATAAGCAAAATTGAGACCTATGTAAGTGGAAGAGAAGCTTTATCAGTGTGGAAGGTTTCACTGGAGTCTAAAATAACTATAAAGTTTAGTAATAAGCCATACACTCAAGTTTTCGTCTTTTCTACAAACAATTCAAACATGACAAGACTGAAAAATACGAAGTAATACTACATTTCCATAATTCAGCAGGTGTACGATTCAATTTGTTGATATAAAATCTTTGTCTTCATGGAAAATAATGACAAATGAAAAAAAGTTTGTTTTTTTCTTGGACCTTGTGGAAGCGAAAAGAGGAAACTTGGGTGAGACTGAAGATAGATGAATCTAATCGCAGAAGAGGTGAGGAGAGGGGAGTGATAGAAGGAGGGTAGAAGAGTGAAGGAAAAAAAAAGCAGTAAGTAGTATAGTATAAATATAAAAGCAGTTTAGAGCAAAAGGGCAGGAGATTCAAAAAAACAACAGGACAACAATTAATTCTCTAATAATAGAGTAGGATAGAGGGAAGATTGAGGAGCTTTGAGGAATTTGAGGAAGGGGTAGGGAACAGTATACAACTTACTCATGAGTAATCCTAAAAGGTTCATGGAACTGTTCATCGTAGTTGTTAAGTCCTGAATTCTGGGTTTATCTGTTAGGGCTGGATCTAGCTGTACCACTTTTAAGCTAATCATCCTTGAGTAAATTACTTAACCCTTCTGTGCTTCAGTTTCCTCAGCTGTCTCTAGTTTTCCTGTATTGCCCAATGAGGATAGAAATAGTACTTACTTCATTAGGTGTTTTGAGAAGTACTACTTAGACCCTAGCAAGGGGATCTCTGCTTTATGCCTTGCTTGATGGAAGGCACTGCAGACCACAAACTAAAACTAATTAAGGGAATTTATTAAAGTACACACAAGCACTTCAGCAATAGCACAGTGTCCTTAAGTGTAGTTATCTGCTCTGGTGGCAGCTTGTAGAAGTGAGTGAAAGACTTTTCCAAATCTAGTACTCTTTATCCACCAGAGAAAAGGCAACTGTATTCAGTTCCAGGTTTGGAGGGTTGTTTCCTGGCCCATTTCTGAGAAGAACATTCAGTGTTGAGAAGCTTGTGTTAGAAGTGCTTGTCAAATTCTCAATCTTTATACAATGATACTATTGCTAATTTTTTTTTTTGCTTTTAAAACTGATTTCTCAAAACAATTTGCTTTTGCACATAGTCTAAATCATGCTTTTCAAATTCTAGTTAATATCCTGGCAAAGCTTGAAGTTTCTCCCAAATCAAAAATATCATATTTCTTACACATATGATAGTTTAGTTCTCCCACACTGGACTATTTCTCATTAATAAAATGTTGATGTAGAACACCAATGCATATATAAACTAGGGAGAACTGCACCCAGAAAAATTCTCAGTAGTTTTGATTTGTTTGTGTTTTTGTTAATTATCTTTTAAAAGTTTTTTGTTTGTCTTTAAACAAAACTTAATCAAGCATAGCAAATAATATCATGCATGTGACTCTAAGTCTTAAGAGAATATGTGTAATAAGTAAGGAAATGTTAATGGGAACATATATACATTTGTATATGTGTTGTGTATGTATGTTTGTATAATTATCAATTGCATCTTGAGTAATGGTTGCTCATTGTCTGAAACCTGTAAAACAGAGCACTCTTTTATATAAAAATGGCACAAGAAAGTTGTTCCACTGAATACAAGATGTACAAGATTTGTATTCTTCTTAGCAAGTGCCCCTTAAAATGTTGTTTAAATTTTTTATTCTATTCTAAGTCCAATACTAAAGGGAAACTTGAAAGAACCTGTCAAGTGATTTCTGTCTGCACAGGTATCATACTTTCCTTCTAACATTGAATATGTTGTAGTTTAAAGAAATCACAAAGGAGATGAAAACTTCAACCAGTAAATCAAAAATATAGTTTGCAAAAAGTCAAGTTACAAACCTCTAGAGGGGACACAGATGTTTCCAATATTTTACTTTATGAAAAAGGAGGAAATGATAAAATATCAAAGGGATTTGGCATGATATTTTATAACCCTACTTAAAGTTATTGCATAAAACTTGAACCTATCCATTCCTCTCTCATACAATCTGAAGTCATTATTACACAGAAGAAACTAAAACACTTTTAATCACTTATTGAAGCTACAGAGAAATAATGGCAAAAAAATGGTTGTCTTCCTCTCTTGCAAAAAGAAAGAAGCATTTTTTTGTGGAAAAATATGTATTCAACTATCAGAAAGTCTTCAATTTTAAAAACTGCTTTAAACAATACTGCTTAATGAAGTTATAGTTAATTGTATTCAGTATTGCGAAGGAAACATGTCACAAGCCATTTATTTCATATATGTAATATAATTTATACATGTATATATGCTTATATACACAATATATCAAGTCTATATGCCACATATCTCTAAATCTCTAAAGTGCTTCCAAGGAGAAATGGGCTTCAAAGTCTTCTTTTGCCACCTTTTATCTGTGTCATCTTGGACACAGATAACCTAAAACTTTTTAACTATAAAATAGCACTGATAATATTGTCTTAAGATAATTCTTATGATGGTAAGGAGATAATGTTTCTTAGTGCTTATCTTAGTTTCTAATACAAGTGCACATGTACAGTGGACATGATTATTATGCTATTACTATCATTATTAACATGTTAGCAGAAGTCATCAGCATGTGTTCTTTAGTCCCCATCAGTTTTGTCCATTGATTGTGATATGATTGACTAAATCATAGAGACAGGAGTCCTGATGTTATGAAAGATACTTGAGCATAACGACTTATGTTGAAAAAGCAGTGTGCCCAGGAAATGCACAGAAATTCATATATCAAGCAATAGGAAATATATTACCCACTGAAACTGAAAACTTTATACATGAGAAGGCTTCTGCATATCTTAACTATGCTTCCTGGTGTGCCCTAAATAGAGCCTCTCAGAAAATTTATTGCATCTCATCAAGACTGTATATATTAAAAAGGACTTCCCCTAAGTTTTCTTCCCAAACTTGAATGTCTCTAGAGAAATTCCATTAGACTCAGAAACTACTATTTTTAGGACTTTAAAAATTCTAGTGATCAATTGAAATTTCGTGCAAAGGTCAAGTTATTCATACTTGGAGTGTATTATGTGCTTTGTTTGCTAATTTAGTTTTTGAAAGTGAAATTCAAAGAATCTTAAAATGGTCACACTAAGAGCAGAAGTAACAATAGTTATTATATTACATGTTTAGTGATTTTTGAGCTTGAGTGAATGGAATTTGAACTAGTCCTCTCATCTTAAATTCCAAGGTTAGACAGTGACAAAAACCTGGAAAGATTTGGGAATTGATTTTATACTACTTATAAGCTCACAAGTTAGCCTGTTTCAGAGATGCTCACAGTTAGCATTAGGTTCTTGGG
Source organism: Geosciurus inauris (assembly GCA_004024805.1). NCBI lineage: Eukaryota > Metazoa > Chordata > Mammalia > Rodentia > Sciuridae > Geosciurus > Geosciurus inauris. The sequence goes on from PVHX01001680.1 coordinate 83,687, forward strand.
TTAGAAAGAAAGGGCTTTGTTACTCATAGCCCAGCAATTGGTTTGAGTACCATCTACCATATTTATGTCAGTTTTCCTAGCTGCTGAGTCCTCTGGGGATATGCAATATGCCCACACGGATGATATACATACACAAAACTGACTTGTGTCATACCTGAAGCAGGTTTACCTCAGAGATTCCATAACTTTTGTTGAGAGCAATAAGCCAACCTGCCTTTGTCTACGGTAAGAGAATTTTACAACATTTCAAGGTTACTAGCTGCATGAACAATTTCAAGAAACGGTCCTGCAAAAATAGTAGTAGGGCCTTGGGTTTTGGCACACCCATGAAGACGCGCGAACACAAGTGAAACAGGAAGATGATCTCTCTCTAGGTCCTTATACCAGAACAGAGATACATGGGACACAGAAAAGTAGAGCTTGAAATAAGAAATACTGTTTTGGGTTGTTAAACTCTGAATAATGAATATATATTACTACTAAATATACTGTTATTTTTCAATCAAATCGGTTACCTAAGAACAGTATGAAGGGTGACCCCAATGATCTCCACTTCCCAGTATTCATGCCCTTGTATCATTCATGCCCTTTGAGTGTGGGTGAGCCCTATGATTTGCTTCTAACCAATAGAATATGACTAAAGCAATGTGGTGTCACTTTTGTGATGCACTATGTTATACAAGATGCTGTCTCATCAGCAGAGAGAACACTCTACCTTTTTGTTGGCTTGGTGGAGTTAGCTGCCATGTTGGGGAGGCACATCTGGCATGAAACTGCAGGCAGCTTCCAATAGCCAGCAAGAAGCCAGAGTCTTAGTCTTACAGCTATAAATAAATGAACTCTGCCAATGACCTAAGTAAAGCTGGAAGCAAAGTCTTCCCAGTCCCCAAGTGGAAATGCTGCCTGGCCCAAAGTTGAGGATGCTGCCAAGCCATGCTTAGACTCGCCCCCTACAAAAGATGGGAGACAAGTACATGTTGTTTTAATCCATTCCATGTGTGGTACTTTATTACATGGTAACAGATAAATGATCTTCAGGAATTCAACATTAGTCATATCTTTTAAGAAGAGCAATTCTAACTAGTTTAACCAATACAAAATAATCAAAATAACACTTATGATGTTGAATATATCTAGACTTTGATTTTCATATGCTCTTCTTTTAAAACTAGTATTATTGTCTATATTTAATTGATATAAAATTATAAGCTGAATGATCTGAACACAGTGGAAACTAATGTTTTTTAACTTGTTAGTAAAACCATGGCATAGTGAGCATAAAGTGATTAAATAGTAAATCCTCTGAGTTGTCAACTATTTTAGCCAAGGAAATGTTTGGTGCTTAAAACAGGTGGTAATATGTTACTGAGCAATGGAAAATTGGCTATCAGTCTAGACAATATTTAGAAAGGGCATCTTTTGATCAAAGGCAAATTACTATAACTTTCACTATTATTTTCTTAGGGATAAAGAATAAAAGTGGTAGTCAACATTTATAGAGTTTATTGGAAAAAGTAAATCTTCACAGAAATCAGTTTATGAAAACTAATGACTTTCTACAAATAGTAATGGGTTTCAACTAAGAATCTATAAAAGACATAGTAAGAATGAGTCACAATAAAATCATGTGGGTTTAGCTGTTCTCAGACAATTATTTTATCATTTTAATAACATCCTAACTTAAAGCACGTGGGATAATAGGCATGTGTGTATGTGCGTGCACACACACACACACACTTGACCTAGGTGATATTTATATGACCACTTTGATTTAGGCTGTATTTCCAAATTCTAGATTTGCAAACATTTTTGACCAATCTCTGTTACTTTCCTGGTGATGACCTTGGAATGTGTTATTTATATCTGATACAGAGGAAAATTTACTTGTATAGTATAAATATCAGAGTTAGAATCATAAAAATTATCAAAGAAAAACTCCAGTGATCACAAAGCATCTATTATCACTTATTATAGGAGTATAAATTAAAATGTTTATTGAAGTTGTGGTTATTCTTAGATTCTAAAAAAATCTGTCATTATTAGTTTGCATTTTAACCTAAATTTTGCAGTATTATGGGCCAAACTATATGTGCCTTGACCAGACAAAGTCCATTTTATCCTGAGACTCTATTTCATATAAGAAATGTTTCTCCCATGAGAAAACCCCTCCTCTGCCACCCTGCTTAGCACACCCTGTTTAGAAACACATGGCAACTAAAAAATGTTTCTTTTATTCTTCCACACTATAAGATATTCTCTTTTCAGTTCCCATTTTCTTGGGCAGTGTACTGTACTCTGAACTGGGTCATTCTAACCCTCTTCCTATGTTGCTATGGTTTTGGCTTATTGGTAGCTTGTGGTTTTGGGCTATAAAAGAGATACCCTACCTTCTGCAAGGGGTTGAGGTGTGCAGGGTCGCTGCTGCTTGACCTGCTGGTGAATGAAGTTTCATGTCCTGCTTCAAGACTGACCCCGTGATTAATTTCAAATGCGCCTCAACAGCAGTAGGTTATTTTCATGTCTGAATGACTACGATTGAGATTAAATCAGACATGTTGGGATATTTTAGAACACTACACAAACATTAGGGTGTAAACAGTTTCTCCCCTGCAAGGATCATTACTCAATCTTGGCTAATATTTCATTTGATGCATCTTCCTGAATACTTAAAGCATAATTTTTTTCTACTTGCATTTTATTACATAGATGCTACAATGTTAAAAAGTTTGTTATGATGTTTCAATTGATAGCCCTGGGTTTGGAGGCAATGGTAACTACTTGTTTTCATTCTATATAACCATAAGGAAGGTGGGGATCAGATCACTGTACCTCTCACTGTTGGTCAGGCTTCAACAGTGAGAGTTGTGCTTCCTGCAATGCAGTATAAGCAAGGGATCATATCACTACCCTTAAGTTTTGTGGATTGCCCAGAATCTGAGATTCATTTTATATAAGCAGTGAGAATGCAGAGAACAGGCCTAAATTTTATTAGTTTTTCTGCCAATCCAAGTGAGGCAAAAAGGGAATTGCTAAGAACTCATTTTTCAGTTTTCCATTTGTCTTTACTTTTTTTTTTGGTACCTGGGATTGAACTCAGGAGCACTGGACCACTGAGTCACATCCCCAGCCCTATTTTGTACTTTATTTAGAGACAGGGTCTCACTGAGTTGCTTAGGGCTTCCCTAAGTTGCTGAGACTGGCTTTGAACTCTGGATCCTCCTGCCTCAGCCTCAGGGGCCACTGGAATTACAGATATGCACCACCATGCCCTGTCATTACTTTTAATTTTACATGTAAAGGCTTCATTGATATAAAAATAAACCATTTACAGTATATAATCCAACAGATTTCAGTATAGTTACATAGTTCTGTAACCACTGTACATATCTGTAGTACCCTTGAGAGAATCTCTGTACTCATTAGCAGTCACTCTCCATTAATTCCCAACCCATCTTATTTCAAACCTAGGAAACCACTAATCAACACCCTGGATTTGCAAATTCTTCAGACATATTATATAAATGATCTTACAATATATGGTTTTGGTATATTGGCTTCTCTCACTTAAGGTTTACGAATTTTGTCCCTCTTACTGTATATAGTAGAACTTCGTTTTTTATTGTCAAATAATATTCCATTGTGTGGATATATCACTCTGTATTTATCTAGGTGATATGCATTTAAGGTGCTTCTCCTTTCTTTCCATGATGAAAAAAACGCTGTCATGAATATACATATTCACATTTTTGTGTGGACATACATTTTCATTTTCTTAGGAATGGAACTGATGTGTTATAAGTCTGTTTTCTGTGAATGAAGTTGAAATATTCTTTGGTACCCTTAATCTGCCATAGATTCTCCAGGAGCTGGAGGTTTCAGCTGATATGTAGTTATCATATCAATGAGGACAATTAAGCTTTCAATTTAAAGTCTTCATTCTTTTTTTTTTATAAATTTTTTTAAACATTTATTTTTTTTAGGTGTAGGTGGACAGAATATCTCTATTTTATTTTTATGTGGTGCTGAGGATCGAACCCAGTGCCTCACGCATGCTAGGCGAGCACGCTACCACTGCGCCACAACCCCAGCCCTAAAGTCTTCATTCTTATTATACATAAGGTACTCTAGGGTGATAGACACGCCCTCCAATGGAAAAACACAGAAATAGGAACAAGACTCACTGGTTATACTCTCTAGACCTACTAGATTTAATGTGAACTGAAAAGAAATAGGTCAGAAACATAAAGTTAAAAACCCACACATTAACTGGAAAATTGATAAAATGTCAGCTTTGTAGTAACTAGAGAATAAGACAGTCTTTTGCCAACATCACGTTTCAGAGAAGATGCCCTCCTGGGTAAAGAAAAAAGTCCCAATCAAAGCAGAACTGATGTGGAAGTTCAAGAACAAAGGAAATGATAAAATGGGTACCAAGAAGTAGGAGGCAGCAAAGTCCAAATTATTACATTTCAAAATTAATGATCTTGATCACATTATGAAATGTTTTCTCTTTTAATGAGGCCTCTCCTTCAGTAGAATCATACAATAGTAATGCAGTCCAACTCCTTATTTTCTCTATAAGAAACTAAGGATAAAATACATTTTATTTATTATTTTAAAAGAGAATTTTCCAATTAAGCTAATACTGACTACACTAACAGAAAAAGAACTATAACTGTGTGAATCTAACTCCTCTGTAATGATCTTTCTTTCTCAGTATTATTTCAAATATTTTAAATCAATAAAATGTTAGATCTAGTTCTTTATGATATGAACTGAAGAAAATGTTTGAAAAGAATATGATCAATTTAGTTTTGACAAATTCTATAATTCAATTTCTCTTTCACTACTTGCCTCTTTGTTCTGTGATTACCATCTTAAAAATACTTTTCCATTCTGGGACCCAAATGCTTAATAGTTCTCTAACATTAGCCAGGCATAGTATTAGTTAGGGACTTTACTTAGTTTATAGAGGATAAAATACTCTATAAGTCTTACAATGCACAGATATTCTATCTGTAAAGGTATTAATAAATCTCACAATAATTGGTTCTTTTTTGAGGAGTATGGATTATTACTAAAACAGAAAAAGATTTTATTTTAAACTTGATTGATCTCACCACTCTAAATGATATTCTTATACTGTTGAACAAAATAAGGTAAAATAAATAAATAATCTTAAAGAGTTGAACATTAGTCTCATATAGACATTGGTTAAAGTCTATATGTGTTTAAGCATAATTATACAAACCTCCCTGTTGGTATATATATATATATATATTTTTTTTTCATTCTTTAAAGGCATGTATCACACTATGGGACAGAAATAGTTGTGACTGATTTAGAGTGCTAAATATTAAATTTATGAATCAATAAGAACCTTTTCTCTATTTCTAAGATTATTTATTAACCTTTCCTCCTTTATAGGGTCTTCAGGGAATTTAGACTGCCCAGAAACCAGAAGACTCTTGTCCAAAGCATTTGCACACCACCGATGGTTGATGATAAATTATCACTTATTTGTTATGTCTCAAAGTGGTTCATCTGCACTGCAATGTTTCTTGTTAAAAATGATGTTTTCTTCCTACACATTTTTTTTATGCCCCTTGATGACTACCTTCATGAAAATTGATGTAAAAAGTTGTCATTTTGTTTGCTGTGTCCTAACTGGCAATTGAGTTTGTAGAGCTTGCATGAATTCTCTTTAAGCCTCTGTTTAAATAGATTTTTGGTGCTTAATAACAAAAGATATTTGCCCAAGTCAAAATTTTGCAAATATAATAAAAAAATAACTTTAAAGACATTTGAATACAGCATGAAAATGATTTATTGAGTGTTTTTCCTAAGTAAGGAGTTTTCTTTGTTAACAGAATACTTCTTGAATTGTTCCTTTGGTGTTGTATTCCAGATTAGGGCCAAAGAAAAGATTCCAGAGGAAGATGGGCTAGATTCCTCTGGACAAAAAAAAAAAAAAATGGTGTGAGAAGTTTTAATTTACATATGACCAATTCACATTTAAGTTTTGCATATCAGTGAAAGTACAAGTCACTTATCTATTCATATGTAAAGTCCCTGTGTAACAGGCTAAAGAGTCCTATAACCTCAGTTTGTTTGGCTTTAGTTCCACTTATACCCTCAATGATTCTAATTATTTGAGGACATTTCTTGTGTCCATCCTAGTATCACAGTGATTACAAAACAAAGACTTTACTGAATAAAGCTTAAATATTTACTGTTTTGTTGTTGTTGTTGTTGTTGTTTGTTTACCCGATATTGAACACTGAGCCACATCCCTAGCCTGTTTTTGTATTTTATTTAGAGATAAGGTCTCACCGAGTTGCTTAGGGCCTCCCTAAGTTGCTGAGGCTGGCTTTGAACTTGTGAGCCTCCTGCCTTACCCGCCAAGCTGCTGGTATTATAGAGGTATGTCAACACAGCTGGCCTAAATTTTTACTGATTAACTCTCAGACTCTGCTGAAGGACTAAAATCTAGTCTATGGGTTCACAACTAGGAGAAATCAGACTGTATTATAGTATTTATTAAAAATAAATTTGTCAAAGTACTTTTAACATTGAATTGAGTGGAGAGGAGGCTTTGATTTTCGATTGATTTTGGGCTCAGTCTCTATTTTTATTTTCAGCATAGGAATTTTATTACATGCAGTTTTGCTTTGGGAATTACCTCCTATTTGATCAAACTCTGTGAGTTACCTTGTCATGACCCACAGTAGTAATTATCATACCTATAATAGTATTTGTTGATTTTAGATTTCCAAATTCCTGTTCTTTTTCATATTGGCTCTGGATTAAAATATTATTGTTTTCAAATTTTCTATTTCAAATGTCCAGCCCTTAGCCTTAGTTTAAGCGACTAAATATTATTATACTTTAGATATTAAAGTGTTACATTAAAATATGTATTTCTTTTATGATGCAAAGGAGGTCTTTGAGAGGTGAAGTAAATTAGGATTAAAACTTTAGTGTTTCTAAACAAAATTTGTATGAGCATAACTGCAGAAAGTTGCAATGATTAGTGTAAGTCAGTGTGTGTGTATTGATGTTGTTTTGTTACTTTTGAGGAGAGCAGAAGAAAGAAAAGCATAATTTTCAGATAACTAGCTACTGAGTGTGAATATGAATAAAGTAGTTACGGAAATGAATCCTTGCCTTTTTCTTTAAATTTTATTTATTTTTTTAGTTGTAGGTGGACAGAATATCTTTATTTTATTTTTATGTGGTGTTGAGGATCGTACCCAGTGCCTCACGCGTCCTAGGTGAGCAAGCTACCACTGCGCCACAATCCCAGCCCCAAATCCTTGCCTTATAAGTAGCTTGGGCAATGGCAAGGAAGCACTAAACATCACAAAGGCAAGAGGAAATTGCAGGCAATGTGCTGGAGCACAGAGAAGGAAGAACCAAGAATAGGAGGGAGGGAAGCTGAGAGGCAGGCTGGGCTGAGGTCCAGCAGCTCTAGTCACCCTTTATAGACTTAAGAGAATAGCAAAGGGGAATTGCTCATGCATTTTTCTCTCAACATCCTCCTCACATAGATGGAGTTACTTCCCAGATCATTCCTCAGTTCTTGAAGCGTTATTATTCCTGGTTCAGCAATCCCCACCCAAATAGGCTCTAGTCCTAAATTGAAAATAATTTGTGTTTCCAGGTTAAAGCAGATAGCTTGCTTTTAGCAAAGAGATCTGGAGAAAGGAGTTGAGGGCATCACTTTTCTTTGTTTACTGTTCTTAATTTTTACTTTTAATTTAAAAATAGTTGTATATTTTATGTTAAAATGTGATGTTTTGATATATGTATATATTATGGTTTGGACATGAGGTATCTCCCCAAATCCCCCTGTGTATTTAATGAAACAGTAAAATGGTTGGATTGCAAGAGCTGTAACCTAATTGGTCCATTCTAGTTTGAATGAATTAACTGCATGGTGTCTGTAGGCAGGTGGAGTATGGCTAGAGGAGGTGGGTCACTGAGGTCCTGTCCGGGAAGGGTTCATCTTCCCTGTGACCCCTTTCCCTTGCTTTTTATGCTTCCTAGCCACAAGAAGTGAGGAGCTTTCCTCAGCTGTGCCCCTCTGCAATGATGTTCTGCCTTAAATCAAGCCCAGAGTGATGAAATTGGCCAACTATAGACTGAAGCACTGAAATCATGAACCTAAAATTAATGTCTTCCTCCAAGTTGGTCTTGTCAGATATATTGGTCACAATGATGCAAAGCTAACACATCATACCTTATGAAATGTTTATATTAAACTAATTAATATATCATCCATCTCACATGCTTATTTTTGAGATGAGAGCATTTAAAATCTACTCTTCTACCAATTTTGAAATATACGGTATTATTCATAATGGTTCATGCTTTTTAATAGATTTCAAAAACTTATTCTACTAATCTAACTGAAATTTTATCCCTTATGACCAAAATCTTTCTATTTTCAACTCCTTCCCCTCATCTATTCATTGCCTCTAGGTAGAACCATTATTTTACTCTGCAATATATGAGTTTGACTTTTTAGATTCTGCATTTGAGTGAGTGGGATCATGCAGTATTTGTCCTGCTTCATGTGACTTATTTCACTTAGCATAATGTCCTTTAAATTTATTCATGTTGTTGCAAATGACAGAATTCTCTTCTGTTTTAAGGATGAGTGTTGTTCCGTTGTGCGTATATATATATGCCATATTTTCCTTAATCCATACATCCATTGATGGATTAATTCATAGATTTATTCCTTTTCTTGTGAATAATTTTACAATGAACACTGGAGTGCAGGTACATTTCTTTTGGCGTATACCCAGAAGTGAGATTGCTGGATCATATGGTAGTTCTATTTTTTTAAAGAAAATTCCATAGTGTTTTACAAAATTGCTGTTCTGATTTACATTCCACCAACATTATAAAAGGGTTCTCTTTGCTCCGTGTTGTTTTCACCAACACATATTATCTTACATCTTTCTGATAACAGCCATCCTTAAAAATGTGAGATGATATCTTATTGTGGTTTTATTGCATTTCCTTTTTTTTTTTTTTTTGATGATTAGTGATGGTGAGCACTGGTTCATAAACCTGCCGGCCATTTGTATGTCTTCTTTTAAGAAATGTCTACTTAGGTCTTTTTCCTATTTTAATCTGACTAATTTGTTTTCTTACCATTGAGTTGTTCAGTTCTTTGTGTATTTTGAATATTAACCTCTTACCAGATATCAGATATTACAAATGTCTTTTCCCAGTACATGAGGTGTTTATTTTTTTTACTTGTTGATTTTTCCTTTGCAATGCTAAGTGATTTAGTAATTCCATTAGTCTATTTTTCCTTTTGTTACTTATGATTTTGAGGTTATATCTAAGAGATTATTGCCCTGCCCAATGTCATGGGGCTTTTGCTACTTTTCTTTTCTTTCCTTCTTTCTTTCTTGTTTTTTAGTAGATTTATGATTTCAAGTTTCACCTTTAAGTCTTTAATCAATTTTGAGTAGATTTTGTATATTGTGTGAGACAAAGATCCAATTTCATTCTTCTGCTTGTGGATATCCTGTTTTTCCCATACCTTTTATTGTTTTGTCTTCCTTGTATGTTTTTGAGGCTTTATTAACAATTCATTGACTGTTAGTGTGTGGGTTATTTCCAGCCTCTCTATACTGTTTCATGGGTCAGTATGCTTGTCTTTATGCAGGTATCATGATATTTTGATTACTATTATCTTTGTAATATATTTTAAAATAAGTAGCATTTTTTTTTCCTCAAGATTGCCTTGGCTTTTGTGATTCCAACCAAGTTTTAGGATTTATTTTTTCTATTTCTGTGAAAATGAGATTGGAATTTTGGTGGTGTTTGCAATAAATCTGTAAATTATTTTGGGGTTATGGCTATTTTAACAATATTATTCTAATCTACAAACATGGAGTATCTTTCTCTTCAATTGTGTATTCTTTAGTGTATTTCTTTAGCATTTAGTAGTTTTTGGTATGTAGATATTTCAAGTTCTGTTTAATTTACTCCTAAGAATTTTTGGTTTGGTTTGGTTTGGTAAATGAAATTACTTTCTTAATTTCTCTTTCATATTGTTCATTGGTTGGTAGCATATGGAAATACTGACTTTCATATGTTGGTTTTACATTAAATCTTAATTATTTCTAAGATCTTTTTATGATGTCCGTAGGGTTTTCTATATGTATAAGAATAATGTCTTTAGCAACAAGAGATAATTTCACTTCTTTATTTTCTTTTTACATATTTTTTGTTTTTTTCTTTTTCCATTTCTTTTTCTTTCTTTCTAAAATCTTTCATTCTATTCCTAATCGTCCTACTTAAAGCTTCCAGCACTATGTAGTTTAAAAAGCTCTGGCAAGAGTGGGCATCTTTGTCTTGTTTCTGATCTTAAAAATTTTTCAGTTTTTCACTATTGAGTATAAAATTAGCTGTGGGTTTCTTATATGTGTTCTTCATTGTGTTAAGAAACATTTTTAATTCCTAATTTGTTCAAAGTGTTTACTAAAAAACGATACTGAAGTTTATTAAATGATTTTTTTATCTATTGAAATGATCATACAGTTTTTTTTGTCCTTTATTTTCTTAGTATCATCTACACAACTATTAATTTGCATATATTGACCCATCCCTTCATCCTAGGGATGAATATCACTCAGTCCTGGTGAATGTTACTTTTAATGTGCTATTTAGAGGATTATTTAATGTTTTAAAGCTATCATTGTCTAAAAAATTTTAAAATGGAATATATCATCAATTTGTAATTGGCCATTGAACTAATATAACCTCATCTTGTTATAAAAGTGTTCAATCTTTCGATGAGCAATTCTCTTTCATTTGTAAGCAGTAACAGCAATTAAGCGGCTCTGGAGGGTCATTAAAACTGCGAATTATGACGTTCTTATAAACATTGTATCTTTTGCTGATTACTTTTAAAAGTTTGAAAATTTTGACATCATTTTTTCCCTTTTGCTGATTACCCAACAATTATATAAAAGGGAACATGTATGAAAAAAATGAAGATGATAAAATAAGCAAAGGACATTCTTAAAAATAAGACTTGTTGTCAGGTATGGTGGCCCATGCTTGTCGTCTCAGCAGCTCCCTAGGTGGAGACAGGAGGATTACAAATTCCAGGCCAGCCTTAGCAACTTACAATATCCTTGTCTCAAAATAAAAATAAGTAAATAAATAAAAGTATTAGGTATGTAGTATTAGGTAGTATCAGTGGTAAAGCACCCCTGGTTCAATTCCAAGTACCAATGAAAATAATAATCATAATAATAATGTTTCTTAAGTGCCTTTTGGTAGGAATTCTTATTCTTTATTAAAATCCTCACTTTGTATTTACAGACATAATAGTTTTAACTACCAAGATAACCCTCAAACTCCAGTGTACTTTTATGTACTACATTGTAATTGTTAGTAAAATCATCTTCATCTACAAAATATTACCTGTTCCATTTGATTGTCATTATACACAAATTAAAACCAACTCTCCAGTTCATTTTACTACTAAATTCAGAATTTTAAGATATTTTTGAATATCACTACCCCATAGCCACTCTCCTTTTCTGAATAACTCCAAAATATAGCCAGACATGGTGGCACGTGTCTGTGGTCTCAGTGACCCAGAAGGATGAGGCAGGAGAATTGTAAGTTCGAGGACAGTTTCAGCAACTTAGTGAGGCCCTAATCAATTTAGTATGACCCTGTTTCAAAAGAATAAATAGAAAGGGCTGGGAATGTAACTTGGAGGTAAAGTACCCCTGGGTTCAGTCCCTACTATCAAAACAAAAAGACAAAAAAAAAAACCTTCAAGATATTTATAACATAATCAAACAATTTCTAGCACCATTATGTTTGCAAGGAATTTACATAAGTATTGGCATTTTGTTTGATCCTGTCTATGACTATAAAATAGATATTATTATTATTAGCATACATTTATAGAATAAGAAACTAGTTGACACAGGTCCATTTTCTTTTAGAATGCTTCTCCCCAGAACTGGAAATTTGGGAGAAGCACTTAGATGAATCATTGTTAACAGAAGTTTTTGTCTCTGAATCTGCTCTATCACATTTATTCCAGTGTGTGAGTAGAGCTATGCAAGGGAATGAGAACAGACGTATTTAAGGCATCCGATGCCATTTACTTCCCTTTTCATATTTCTCAAGTGCCTTTTTAATGCAAAGTAGCTTTGGCACACAATTGATCTAGGAATAAGGAACAGGGCCTATTTTTAATTACTGAAGATAGTCCAGGAAGGAAATATTTTCTTGATTCATTTCAAATGGAGTTATTTAAATGACAAGGCTAGTAACTTCTTATTATGGTTATGTAATTGAATCACTACAAACCCAGTGATTTGAGGTTTGGCATTCTTCAGTATCTTGGCTTTGGTCAACCATTTTTACAAATTTTAAGAGTGGTTTAGGGCTATACATTTACAAAATCCTTAAAGGTATTTGATTCCCTTGATAGTAGATATGAAGCTCATGAAGAAAATTACACAAAAAATTTAAATTACATATTCACTCACCAATGGCTTAATTGGGCCTAAACTCTTAATCAGACAGATAATCAGCTTTAACAATAAAAAGGTAAATAAAGTGTAAATTATGATCATGTAAGTGTTTTTCCCTAGTGAGACAAATTAGTCAACACTTATTGCTCAGCTGTGATACATAGGTGTTATATTGAGAAAGCTCTCTGGATATATTTGGTAAAAATAATTAGAGTCTGAATGTGTCCTCTTACTCAAGACACATACATTTGTTGCAATCCATGTCTTGATTTGTACCTTACTTTACCATTTCCCTCTTCTCTGGAAGAGAAAAAGGAGTCTGAATTTTGCTATTTATCTTCTAGCTACCTGGATCGTCATTGTCCTGAAGATTGTTCCTTGGCTCAGAGGTCTTTAATCCTTGTATTAGGGTATTAAGGGCAAGTCTTGCTGTCTGGGAAACCATTGTTTTATGTTGTTCTTGGCGGTCCTTGATTGAACCCTGGGCTTTGCACATGCTAGGCACGTGTTCTACCAACTGAGCTACATTCCCAGCTGGAACAATTGTTTTAGATAAGGCTATCAGTTATTACAAAGAAGAGAATGTAACTGATACTCTTTTTTAAAAATATTTTTTAGTTGTAGATGGACACAATACCTTTATTTATTTATTTTATGTGGTGCTGAGGATCAAACCCAATGCCTCACACATGCGAGGCAAGCACTCTACCACTGAGCCACAACCCCAGCCCCTAATTGATACTCTTAACTTGACCTATAAGGACAGTGAAAGGCAGAGTTGCTAAGTATTGTGCTTCTTTATGAAAGAGCAAGTTGCAAAAAATATGGGAAGGGCTTATCAGACACTTACTGAATCACTGAATTCCATGGTAGGGATTACCAGATTTTATCAAATTAGAAGGCTAAATAATGCCTCAAATGCATAATTGAGCCTAAAATTGGAAGAGCAAATAAACAATGTGAGGAAATTGGGAAAGAGGCATGAGTATAATAAAGGAGCATCTCTTCATAGAATTTAATGAAGATTGGGTACTGAATAGAAGCTTGAGACTTGGACCTTAAGATACCACAAAACTGGGCTGGGATTATGGCGCAGTGGTAGCGTGCTCGTCTAGCACACATGAGGCACTGGGTTCGATCCTCAGCACCACGTAAAAATAAAATAAAGATATTCTGTCCACCTTCAATTAAAAAATAAATATTTTAAAAAAAAGATACCACAAAACTTTGAAACATGCCCTTGACATAACTATTTGCTATTTGACCCATAATCATTAATCCTCTATGATTTCATGTTGTTCTTATAGTGTGAAGGTTGGAAAGTTGACTTTAGATGAAAGTAATACTTGATGAATGTGTAAAAAATTGACAGGGCTAAGATTATCCAACAGAAGAACTCTCAGGCAACAAAAATTATCTAAGAAAATAACAGTATGTACACAGCTAAAACAACAACAACAAATTGATGCAGTTTGGCAGCATTATTAGATTATTCTAGATTCTTAGATTATTTTTATGGAGAATATACCAAATAGCCAAATTAGTTGGAGAACATGTGACAGAGTCACATCACAAAGAAAAGGAAATTTAAAAAATTTACATGTCTGGTTTATATTAATAATGCTTAAATAGAATTATTCAGAGAAGCAAATTTCCACAGTATAATACAAGTGATTCTAAGAAATTTTTCTATGTGGTATATTCAAATGAAACTGGAGACAAGATAGTTATCTTAAAATTGCAGTCCATACTAATCTTATTTCAATTTTATCTTGGCACTATTATTATAAATACCTGAGATATTTATTTTACCTCTGAAGTGTAGACAGTTAGAAAAAATTGGAAAACCAACAACAGCAGCAAAAAAAGACAAAAAAGACAAGAAAAGAAAAACCATCACCAACCAACCAAAAAAAAAAAAAAACTAAAAAACACCATAGATATTTATTATATAAATGAGAAGATGGACTACAGAGATAAAAAAAAAATAATAGTTAAATTTAAAATATTGGGACTTTTGTGAGACTATCAGTAAGGGAGAAAAGAAATGCAAAATAAAAAATACAAAGTTTTCAAAGACTGAGACACGTGGGTTTCCACAGTAACAGGAGAAAATGATAAGAAGTTGGAGATAAAGTAAATTATTTTTTCTGTGTTGAGGTGGAATTGTCATCACTTTTGGAAGGAGATAGTATACAGAGGGAATTGTCATCAGACTTTTGGAAGGAGATAGTGTACAGAGGGATTTATTGAATATATCATTAATTTTTTCTGATAATAATGATATGTTTAATTTATATAATTAAGAGAAAAGAAAGGAAAATAATCATACATGAAATCCATATTCTAAGACTTAGAAGTAGAAATTAGAACATTTTAAAATAATTACTTTCAGTTTTCCATGAACTTTTGTATAGATGGTACAATGAAGCTTTTTATTTGACAGATTTTAAAGATTATACTAATTGTTCTGCTCATTATTTTCTTTCTTTCTCTCTCTCTCCTTCCTTCTTGCCTGCCTTCCTTCCTTCCTTCCTTCCTTCCTTCTTCCTTTTGTACTAAGGATTGAATCCTGGAGGGTTTTACCACCCAGCTATATCCCTAGTCCTTTTTTATTTTGAGACAGGGTCTCACTAAATTGCTAAGTGTCTCCCTAAATTGCTGGGGCTGACCTTGAACTTGTGACCCTCTTGACTCAGCATCCCTCCTTGCTGAGATTACACGTATGTTGCACCATGCCTAGCTGATTTGTGTCTTGACTACACAAATCAAAGTAGAAACGAAGAAAAACTCAGATAAAAATGTATAAATAATAAAACAGAAAAGATTGAAAGAGGCAATAGATAAATTGTATGTGGTAAATAGTAATGCAAGAAATCCCCCAGATGTTTAAAATGTTCTGATATTTTTCAGTTTTGCTCCTTTCCAAAATAATTATTAAAATATTTACTGAAGTTTGTTCTATTGACTAATGATTTTGAAAGGGTCATGCTTGGCATAAAAACTAGCTCCACTTGTGTGTTTGGTCATAATTTATTTATATGAGACACATTTTTGGCTCATGACAAGCAATCTGTGATCATCAATATTGCCTAAAATAAGGTAGAATCTGGAGAAAATTCTCATGCTGACTGCACGGACATATCTATCTCCCACTGTTACTTAGAATGAAGAAATTTATAAAGAATGTTGCTCTCTTATTACTAATGAGAACATGTCAACCCCCCAAAGCATATGTTTTCTCCACCTATTGGAAAGTTGAGTTTATAAGGCAACCAAGTAAACACCACTCTGGAATGTTTGGGGCCCAGAATGTAAAGGGCATCTCCTATTCTTTCATGGTCTATTTCATGAACCTCTATCATGTACTCATGGGAAAGATCAGAGGCAGAGCAAGAAGTTTGGAAGGGCCCCTTCCCCCCAACTTAATGGCACAGGTATAGAGGCGAGCAGTGGTTGCTGGAAAATAAGGAAAAAGGCTTCCTAATTTCAAAGAGGTTTCTCTTCTATGAGGTTAAGCCTTAAGCTACTAGAGGAGGGAGAAAAATACCCTCTTGGCCCCAGTGTGCTGACAAAGAACAACTGCATCTAGAAAGAATGGGAGGAAAATTTTCTGGGCAAGAAATTTTGGGCTAAGAATAGTTATAGATACATGCAGGGTTGAATTGCCACAAGAAGGGGCAGGAATGATGAGAAGGGCCTGTCCTTTGAATAGGACTTGTCAAAGGCTGAAGCTGGACCAAGACAGGAGTGAATTCCTTCTACCCGCATGACAGACCCAGTAAGACAGAAAGACAGACCACCCATAGGCAGCCAGAAGATGGATCTCCAAGAACAAAAAAGGGGGAAAAGAAAATTGGGAAATCAAACTTCTGACCCCAACTATTCCTAGCCACAAGGACAGCCCATAGACATGACCAACCCCCAAAGATACTTCTTCTTACACCAACAGACACTCACATCCACTCTTGTGCTGATTAAGGATTAGAAATCACTTTTCTCCAAATTTGCTGAAAAAAACAAAACAAAACAAAATAGAGCTGATTTTCTCCCTTTCTAAATCTTATACCCACCAATCATCAATAGGGACAAATCAAGCCCATAAAATCCCCTAAACAACAGACACCCCTTATTATCTCTCTTGGGACCCCTCCTTCTTTAGGAACTCTGCTTTTTTTTTCTAATATTCTAATAAATCCTGTCACTTTGCTTTCATCCTTGTGTTTGTGAATTTCATTCTTTGAATTCGCAAGACAATAAAACTACCCATCTATCCTTCCGGTACACAAGCACTTATAACAAGAAAAAATCCTGTCATTTGGGGACGTAGGAAAATATAAAAACATCTTAGGGGCCAAAGTATATAGGAATAGCAGAGGGGGAAGCAAGGAGACTAAAATATTCAGGACCTCAGCTGCCACTCTAAGCATCAGGTAAGTGTTGTCAGTCAATCACTAGAGGGAAAGCAAGTAAGTGGTGTCGTAGGGGTAACACCAGTTACCACAAAAAGTAAGCAAACTCTAACATTGATGAATCCTCAACTGTATTGTGCAAGTGAGAGAAATTAGACACACAAGACTATGAACTTTATTGTTTCATTTTCATGACATATTGAAAAAGTAAAACTACAGAAATCAGATCTACTTTCGCCAGTATTTAAAATATGTATTTTAAATAAATGTGAAAATAAACATAATTTTTTCCTTATCTTTAAAATTAAATTTCTAGAAAATATTTTACATTTTCTTACCATAATAATGTCTTATTATGCCATTTTTAAAAGGCTCTTTAGAAATGTTTCTTTCAAATAAATGTAATAGTAGAAACTACTTTTGTTAGGATTTTACTCTGATCAGAAAATTCTTCATCACATTGTAAATATTTTATGACTATTCTGAAGAAAAAGTTACCTGATACATTAAGTTAAAGGAAGAGAAAAATCTTTGGATGTTCTATATATAGAATGTTGACACTAATATATATATAAGTATATATAAATATATATTATATATACATAAATAATTATATATGTAAATATAAAAAACTTCTGCTTTATATATTAAAAAGTAGTTTCTAAGACTAACTTCATCATAAATAATTATGAAATATGCAAGTAAATATTCTTTAGATATCAGAGAAAAATCAAGACTGCCAGTTAATTAAGGATTAAGAATCCTTAGGAATCTACAGGGAGTGGAAATTGGATATTTACATGAATGAAAGAGTTTTCATCTCTATGAAGGAGGTAAGAATACCTTACCCTAAAGTATGCCACTCTAGCATATTGATTATTTTCAGTTAAAAATACTTTTAAAATGGCAGGGGCAAGATCTGAACTTTGTTTCTTAAAAGCAGGGGATAAAATTTGAAAGAAGTGCCCCCCATACTAAAAGAAAAGTAATATTTTTATCATCAAAGATGGAAAGCTGATGCCAAGGGAAATCTGTACAAACAATCCTTTTCCTTTTAATTAACTACCCTATTCTGAACCCCTATGCCTAATGACATTGTCACCATTCACTCCTCTTCATCCAATTCTGTACGTAAGCATTCAACTCTAACCATTTTGTTGTTGTTGTTTTGTTTTGCTTTGTAGGGGGTGGTGTTCATTTTCTTTTGAGGAGTCCTGTGCTATTTAGAACTTGTGTTAAATAAGTTTGTGTGCTTTTCTACCATTGATCTGTGTTAGGTCAATTTTATTCCCAGGCCTGGCCAGAAAAATCCCTAAAAAGAGAGTGATAATTTTTCCTGCACCATGTTTCTATATTAAACCACACACACATAGTACCATTCATACTCTAGGTGTATATATGTAGATTCAATTATGAACAGAAGATACAGATTTTGTGAGAAAATGTGATTTTTTAATTTCATCTGTCATCTTGAGTGGATCTAAAGGAAGCTAAGAGAGCTGGATGTCTCTGAAAGAAAATAGCACTTGAGTCGGTGGACTGAGTAAGATCTTCCCCATCAATATGGGTAAGCATCATCCAACTGTTGCTGGCCCAAACAGAACAAAAGGTGGAGAAAATGTGAATTCTTTCTCTCACTTCTTTTTTGACCTGGGACCATCATCTGACCTTGAACATGGGAGTTTCTGGTTCTTGGGCCTCAGACTGCAGGACTTAACACCAACAAATCCCTATTTCCACATCCAACTCCATCAACAGTTTCTCATCTTGAAGTGAAGTTATAATAACAGTTTTCTCAGTTCTCTAGTTTGCAAATGGTAGATCATGGAGCTTTTTAGCTTTCTTAATCAGGCCAGCCAATTTCATAATAAATATCCATATCAATCAATCAAGTAATCTGTCTATTTATTTATCTACCTACCTATCTTACATACATATATGATCTATATATCTCTTCTATTTGTTCTATTTCTCTGTAGAACTCTAACACTAATACAAATTGATCTTGAGTTAGGCAAAAATTTCTTTTCTTTTAGCAACCTACCACTGAACCACATCCCTGGCCCTAGGTAAAGATTTCTTAGAATAAAAAAGTACAAAAGTGTGAAGAACAAGATTAATAAAGCTGATGTCATTAAAATATAATATTAAAAAATCACGTGGAGAGAGTGTAAAGGTCATAGAATGATAGAAGACATTTGCAATAGATACATCTTGAGTTATTCATATTCATAATAAGTAAACAACTTTAAAATTACCATGAAAAAGACAGGCAATTCAATTTTTCACATGGGAACAATTTTTCACATGGACTTGTTCAGATACTTTAAAATAAAAGAAAAAAAGTGTTCCAACACTATTGTCAAAAATTACCTTCCAGAATTTGTCACATGATAGATGAATTTGGGGCAATAAGAAAAACATTGTGAATATCACAAGATGAAGTAGATGATCTGTACACTAAGCAGGGGATGATATTTGCAATTGTAAGTAATTCTAATATTTTTATTTTTAATTTATAAATATATAACTTTTATTTTCTTTTATTGAAGGTTGAAAGTTTTATTTATTTTTGAAAAAAGGGAATGCTACTCTTTCGGTTCACCTTAAAAGAACATTCTTGAAGTTGACAAAAGTGTTTCAACAGTAAATTTATTCATATTCAAAATTAATTAGAGGATGTTTTCTTTCTCTGTCATTAAAAACGGGAGGAAAATAAAGCAAAAAAAATTGCTAATGAATATACACTAAGTAGGAGAGAGGTTTATACCAATTCCCATTTTTGTGACTTCAACCTCACTTCCACTTCTACCCCTCAGAGTCCCTCCCTGACATAAAAGCTGAACTGACTACATGAAGCAAAGCCAAGAATCAGCGGGGATAAAAGTGAGGTATTTTGCTTTTGAATCTAAATAGGATTAGAGAAGAACTGATATTTACAAAGATCTGCTATGTACAAGACTTCCACATATTTTCCTTGCCAGCAGGAAAGTCTCTCCCAAGCAGAGGAACTGATTCTGACCTGCTGTAAAATCAAGAAAGCATTAGATCATTAATGGATTATTAGTTCACACTCTAGTTTATCTTCAAGATACCCAGAAAATCCATGGGAATATCAAATGATTCTAGTTGATTGTTTCACATACTGATGTAAACGTTAATGAACCACATTTCTGTGTGCAAGTGTCTATTCTACACAAATATAGGCATCTTAATCAAGCCTTAATGTTGATTTGCCTGGGATTAATAAGGTTATTAGTGTAAAGATCAGTGATCAGAAGATCAGACTATAACCATACTCAACACAACTTATCTCTCCTCCACTTCAAAGATAAAAATCACTTTTGGAGAAACAAAATCTCTTCAATATCTGCACCTGGAATGCAATATTCTGAAAATTATCACCTTATAAATGCTTGAAGTCAATTATGTAATATGTAAAATATATATTTTTATTTTGTTTTGTTGTTATTCCATGACCTCAAAGGTTATGTTGTTCCATAAATGTTTAGCAGCATCTTTAACAGTGCATGACACATGCAAAGTAGGTATATAGTAAGTAAATGTTGAATGAGTACAAATGGAAAATAAAACAGGAGCCTGAGAGTTTTCCACCACTAGAGCCTACCACTGGGATGTTTACATTGCTGAACATACTTAACCATTTAAAATACTTTATTTGTTTTTTTATTGTGAAATATAAACTTATACAGAAAATATATACACAATCTAAACATATGGGTAATTAATTCTTATACAGTGAAATTTTAAAGATTTAGATATCTACCTTCCAGGTTAAGAATAGCTAATCGCTACTACCTCCAAATTCTCTCTGATATGACATTAACATTTTCTATATGGTGGTAAATATATTCAACATCTCAAGTATTATGGTATGCATTCCTTATTTTTCTTTACAGTTTTACCCCTAAGCATGCATCACAAAACATTATAGTTTAATTATGCCTGTCTTTTGACATTTAGGCAATGGCATCCTACAGTATGTATTCTGTCATTCATGATTAAGTTTGTGAGGTTCATCTATATTGCATGCAATAGAAATTCATTTATTTTCACTGCTGAAGAGCAGGAACCGTCAAGCTTTTTAATTAAAGGCTATATACTTAATATTATAGACATCATGAGCAGGAGACACAAGTGAGGCTATTATGTATATAATATTTAAAAAGGAATTTCTAAAATTGTATAAGTATTAGACTTTTTAGCTTGTAGGTCATTAAAAATATGGTAACTACCTGGATGTGGTTCAAGATATATAGTTTGATAATCCATGCTGAAGGATATTATATTATATAAGTACACCATCACTTAATTATGCATTTTAATTTTGATGGACATTTGGGTTGTTTCCAGTACAAGGCAAATAATGCTACCATGAACACCCTTCTGCATGACTCTTTGAGAACTTATGTATACATTTCTATTGTGCATACCCTAAGCAGTGACATTTCTGATCATTAGCTAAATACATGTCCATATATTCAACTTTCGTAGTCAATATCAAACCATATTCTATAAGCATTGTGCCAATTTACACTTCTATCATAGTTTATGAGTATTTGTATTGCAGTTTTTATTTTTTTATTCTTCAGCCATACAATATTTAGAACAATATTTTCCAAAGTTAGATAGGTCAACTCCTTCCTCCCTCCATATCCCCTTCATTGAAATCATGTAACACATAGGAAAAACAATTTAGTTGTTAAATTTGAATATTACTCAGTAATTCCTAAAATCTTGGTTGGTCTTTTAAAGTTTTTTTTTTTTTACAGTAAATTTTACTCCATATAGGTTTTAATAGCTGCAAGGAATCACATATCTACCACCACCACACCATAAAGAAGAGTTCCATCGTCCAAAGGATTTCCTAGTCAACCATGCTTCCTTTTCCCAATGCCTGGCAAATATTGATGTTTTCCACCTATGGTTTTGTCTTTTCTAGAATTTTATATAAATGAAATTGTACAATATACTGTCTTTGGCTTCTGGGTTCTTTCATTTTACAAAATACACTTAGTATTCATTCACATTGTTATGTGAATTGATAGCTTATTTCTCTTCATTGTCGAATAGCAGTCATCCATTGCATGGATATACCACTGATTGTTCATTCAACTGATAGAGGACAACTTTGTTTTTAGTTGTGGTAAATGATAAATAAAGTTAATATAAACTTATGTGTATGAGTTTTTTTTTTTTAAGCAATTCATTTAGGTAAATATCCAGATATCCAGAAATAAGATTGCTTTTTAAATTTTATTTAAAAAAACACCAAATTACTCTACAAAATGGCTTCTTGTTTTCTCATTTCTTGATTTTTCACTCCCTTGACAGTTTTTTGTATTATAATTGGTTTGATTTTTGTAATTCTAATAGATGTTTAGTGTGTCTCATTGTAATTTTAAAATGTGTTTCCTTAATTACAAATGATGTGGGACATTTTTTCCCCCATATCCTTGGTTATCATTCATATGTCTTCTTTGGTAAAGTGTATCTTAAGATCTTTTGCCCATTTTTAATTGAATTATTTTAGTATTTTGGGCTTGAACAATTCTTTATATATTCAGGATATGTCTCATGACAGCTAATTTGCAAATATTTCTCTCCAGGCCATGACTTATCTTTTTAATCTTTAACAGTATTTTTCTATAGCAAAAGTTTTTAATTTTGATAAAGTCTACGTTAGCATTTTTTCTTTTGTGGATGATACTGTTGGTGTTTTATCTCAAAACTCATTGCCAATCTGAAAGTAATACAATTTTCTCACATAATTGTGTAAATTGTGTGCTAGAGTCCATTTATTGTGATTGTCCTAGACAACAAATTGTTATATGTCTAAGTCAAATATACTAACCACTGTAGAATTTTTTTTTTTTTAATTTTTTTGTAGATGGACACAATGTCTTTATTTTATTGCTCTGTATGTGGTGCTGAGGATTGAACCCAGGGCCTCACGCATGCGAGGCAAGCGCTCTACCACTGAGCCACAATCCCAGTCCCCCACTGTAGAATTTTTAATGATAAAATTCTTTTAACAATTTTTGTTTTATAAATACTAGACTCAACATTTCAACTGCCAGTTTAAACACATTCGTCACTTTTTCATTGCTTTTAGAGTTCACTCTACAGCAACTTAAATGAGAGTGTTAATTGTTTAGGAGATAATTGATAGAAAACTGCAGAACTTGATAGGTTTAGTTTTTAGAATTTTACTAATACTTCTTATATAAGTTAATGAATTCAGTCGTAGTACCAAAAGTGTTGCTCAGTAATGTTCACATAATAGAATATATATTTATTAACTGCTTCAATTAATTAAACCTATCCTCAGGGAGACTTTAAAAGTTGTCAATTCGATATTTATGACCAGTTCCTTATGTGTAATTCTTAATTTAACTTTGAATATGTACTTGGAAACTATTCTATAATGGCTGGATCTTGGAATGAGAGCCATCTTAGATTTGGTATAGAAGTTAGAGAAAAGCTGCAATTATTTAAAAAAAACATCATATATTTATTTCATTCATTTGAGATTTCTGAGGTCATGTTGTTTTAACATTAAAAGAGCCTATCATATAGCATGAGCTTTGTAAAGATTTATTAACTTTTTGTTCAAACTTCAAGCTAACTTCAGGTGTATGATGTGTTCTTAGGATTGCACATTATAGATGGCTTTGAAGTGCATTAGAAGCACTCACAGGAATGAGAAGCAATATAAATGTTATTTCTCATTCTTTTAGTTTCTGTGGAATCAAATATGGCCCAAAATCTTATCGTTCTTTTTAATCAGAGTTTGATCAGGGAATTAAGTAATTGATGTCTAAAAATAACAATGCTACCATTATGTCTAAACATACACACACACACACACACACACAGAGAATGAATTGATAGTCATATAGAATAATTCTATTCATTAATTTGTAGACTCATGATCTTATTAATGAATTAACATCCTACTCACTAGATGATGGTCAAAATTCTAATTTAAGTGCATTTTACCTTTATACTAAAGCTTCAAGGTATTTTTAAAATAAAATTAGCCTGTAAGAGATAATTAAAGTTATTTTAAGTTATTTTTTCTTATTGCAACTGAGATTTTAAGTTTAGCTTTATTAGAGCAAAGAAATCTTGAGAAAATTTGGTATCCAAGTGACAGGGAAGGGAAGGAGGACACAGTATAGGGAGACATGGATACAGGGAAACCAACTTTGCCCTCTTCACAATAAGCATTGGAAGTTATCCTGTAGAGCTTTTGAGATGATAAAAGATGAACCTTTAATTTTATTTACTTCAAACACATACAAAGAACAAGTGTTTCTTTATGCTGTTCTATCTCATAGCAGAACTCCTGGAACTTCACAGAGATTTACTAAATGATACTCATACTACTGAATATGCACATGATTGCTTTAACTTTATAAGTGCTGGTGTACATGTGTGTATATTTTTCAAAAATGCCAAGTTATAGTTAAACAATTAATTAAAAATCAGTGTCATACTAGTTAATATACTACTTTTCAAGAAAACCACATAGAAAGGATATTAGAGGTAGATTTATTAGAATACCAAGTGATTATTCTTGCAATGTGTGATATTTATTTTCTTGCTTTTACTTGTATTGACTCTTCAAATTTTCTATAATAAGCATGCCATTATAAATTTAATAGCAAAATTGATTTAGTTAAAAATATGTTCACCCTTTCTCCTTCCAGACTGGCTTTTGAATGTACCTAACTAAAAAATATAAATTGTCAAATGATTTTTTTGAACCTTCTGAAGCATAAGGAAGTCACAAGGACATAATGGTGCTTATGCATGGATTTCCATTTCACAGGTTCATTGGTAAAACTGTTCAACTAACAATAAAAATAAAAATAAATGTTATTCAGATGAGAGTAGAAAGAGGAAAGAAACATTTGAATGACCACAGGAACCAAATGGTCCTACAGCCCAGGCATGAGTTGGTAAATGTCCCAGTTGTTTCTTTCCTCCTGGCCACATCCTCCTTGCCTCCATGCTGTCAATTCTCTCTCTTTATTCCTTATAAAGAAAAGAAAAGTGCATTTATAGAAACATTTAATTTCTAGGATTTAAAACAGTTTACACTGATATAGACTGTGATCTGTGATAGTGTTTTAATCTATTGTAATTTGTGCATGAAATTCTATCTTGATGATGTATGCTTGAAGCCCATGTGAAGTCAAATATAAACGCAAGCACTGACTTCCAAATTCATGATTAGAAGAAAACCAGGCAGTGAAAAATCTCTTAATTGCAATCTATAAGAGACCTGTGCTGTGGAGTGAATACTTTGTTGAGGCATTTTGAGTGAGAGAGGAGGAAGGCATGATTTTGTGAATTGCTACGCTGTTTTCTAGGATCCCAGGATGTTTTAGCATTAAACAAACAAACAAAAAAACAAATAAACAACAACAAAAACCCCTTTTTCTATAATGAAAATGTGTAAATTTAAGTAAGAACTAGAGCCAGCTAGAGGTAAGATTGGAAAAGTGAGTGGAAAAGGAAATATAAAGATGAGACCAATTTGAAAGGAGGTTAGTATAATTAGAAATAACGAGAATTTATTCAGTTTTACTGTTTGTAGATGTATAAATTCCCCTTCTTTTCTCTCCATGAAATATCCATAAAATTCTATTAAAATCTGTGTGAGTTTCCTAGGACTTACTTCATAGTAAAGTACCACAAACTGAGTGGCTTAAGCAATAGAAATGTGGTATCTCATAATTGTGGAGCCTGATGTTAATTATTGTCAGAGTCACACTCTCTGACAATACTAGGGAAGGGACTGTTCCAGACCTCTGTCCTAGCTTCTGATAGTTTCTTGATTGGTGGCAGCATAATTATAAACTTTACATAGCATTCTTCTGTGTGTGCATCTGTTTCTGTCCAAATTTTTGGTCCTCAATAGCAATACCAGACATATTTATTAGAGACGACCTTATTGACTGCATCTCAACCCATAACAACTTTCCCCCAGGTTACTCCAAGATTTAAGTTCTTCTCACGTGCAAAATATATTTCTCTCATCCCCAGCATTTACCAAAAGTGTTCATCGTTCTAGATGAACTCTCTGAAATCTCATCAAAACCTCATCAACTCAACATAAAAAATCTCATTACCTAAATCCTTGAAATCATCTGGATTATAATTCATCCTGGGGCAACATTTCTTTTTATTTGTGAGCTTGTGAAACAAAACAAATTATCTGTTTCAAAATACAATTTTGGGTCAACCATAGGATATGTATTTCTACTCCAAAAGGGAGAAATTGGAAGTAAAAAGGGGTCATGTGTCTCAAGCTCATCCAAAACCTAGCAGGCTAAATTTCATTAGAGTTTAATACTAGAGAATAATTCTCTTTGGTTTGGTTCTCCATTCTCCAGGACCATCAGGATGGTGTCTCTACCCTTGGGCCATTCTTCTTCTTCTTCTTCTTTTTTTTTTTTTTTGAAGTTTAATACATGCTCATAGTTGAGTAGCTTTACCAACCCATTTCCTAACCCTAGTATCTGTAATCATTTGGATATGAGGTGTCCTCCACAAAAACTCATGCTAGGCAATGTAACAATGTTCACAAGTGAAATGATTAGATTATGAGAACTGTTACCTAACCAGTGGATTAGTCATTTGGATAAATAATAGCTATAGGCAGGTGAAATGTGGTTGGAGGAAGTAGGTCAGTAGGGATGTGCCTTTGGGGATTGTATTTTCTTCCTGGTTCTGCCCTCTCCCCTCTGCTTCCATGAGCTGACAGTTTTCTTCCACCATGCCCTTCCATCATGATGTTCTGATTTCAGTCCATAGCAATAGAGTCAGCTGACCGTACACTAAACATCTGGAACCAGGAGTCAAAATAACCTTTTTCTTCTTTAAGCTTTTTTTTTTTTGGTTAGGTATTATAGTCACTGTGATGAAGAGCTGACTAACACTGTATTCCAGAAATCTCACATGTTTTCTTCGCTTTTTTTCCTCTGTCCCATTCATCTAAGCTGGTAGCATTTCTTTAACAATGATTGACAAGCTCCACAAGTAACATACAAATACCTTAGATGAAGAGTTGTCCAACCAAATGCTTGGTGTTCTGTCCAGAACATGCTTTCTCAGTTTTGCAGTATGGATAGGCTGAGATTTTCTAAACCTTTGAGTTCTGTTTTCTTTTTAGTTAATGATACCTTCTTCAATCATCTCTCTCCTTTCACAATTGACTGTAAGCATTACGTAGCAACCAGGCCACAGCTGCAATGCTTTGCTTAGATATCTTCAGCAAATATCAAAGATCATCATTTATAAGCTAACTTTCTGCAAAGCTGTGGACACATTTCAGCCAAGTTCTCCACCACTTTATAACAAGGAATGCCTTTTTTACAATATATTTACATCTGAGATATTAACAGAAGCATGTTTTACAATCGTATTTGTTTTAATAAGCTTTTTTTCTCTGCTGTGATCAAAAACCACTACAGGAAGAATTTTAGGAGAAAAAGTTTATTTGGGGGCTCACAGCTTCAGAGGTATCAGTCTAAAGACTACCAACTCCATGGCTTTAGTCCTGAGATGAGGACAGGAAAAGTTCAGAGGCAGAAAACATCTCAGGAAATAATGACCAGAAAGCGGGGTGAAGGGACATGGAAGGAGAACCACTAACTTCACTCCTCAAGGGCAAAATATAAACCCCAAAGCCATGACCCCAGAGACCTACCTCCTTTAGCTGCATCCTACCTGCCTGCAATTACTATCCAGTTAATCCGTTCAAGTGGACTAGTGATCTGGTTCATGCCCTCATAACCCAATCGTTTCACCTCTAAACTTTCTTGCATTGTCTCACACATGGGTTTTGGGGGAACACCTCACATCTAAACCATAACAATAATTTTAGCAATGGCCTATTGTGTCAATTTAGGATTTTACTATATATAAACTCTTCTAGCCTCTGTTCATTACCCAATTTCAAAGTTGCAGTTTTAGGTATTTTCTACAGCAGAACCCACTTTCTGTTACCACTTTCTGTTACTTTCTATTCATCAGTCAGAGTTCTTTGGAGAACCAGCATATCAGTTATATATGCTGTATATACATGTTATATAATTATATATATATATATGTTACATCATTTATATCTCTTAGGGAGACTGAAATCTGAAGGGAAGGCCATACAATTTGGAAATATCGACACATTTTCTATGTTGCATTAAGGGCAAATGTGTTTTTCATTAGGAAACCTCAGTCTGTTTTTAAGGCCTTTCAATGCCTGGGTGAGGCCCACTCACATTATGGATGATACTGTACCTTATTCAAAGTCTACTGGTTTAAATTTCTAATATCACCTAAAACTTGCTTTCACAGTAACATCTATGCTAATGTTTGACCAAACCAATGGGCAGCATTATCGAGACAAGTTGACATACAACATTAACCAGTCCATACTCCACTGATATCCTAGAGTTGAAACTGATTGTGCAATGCCACAAAGACTGAATCTTGCCATAAAATGAGTGAGGGCCAAAAGCACAGTCTTTCCAGGAGAATGAGGACATCAAAATCATCCACAGACACTTCAATCTTTGTTCTTTTTTAATAGACTAAAGCATCATATAATAGAAATAGCATAAGCCAGAACTCAGACCTTTGGTATAATTACAGTTTTACCAATTTCAAATTGTTTTATTAGGAAAAGGTAAATGTTGACAATTTTGTTTTAGGACTGTTTTAAGGATTGAAGTGGATGATGTATCTATAATTCAAGGCACTCAAAAATATGGGTTCTAATTCTCTTGCTTTTTATTTTAAACTTGGGAAATAACTGATATATAGATACTTACATTTTTCATATTGATTAAGTGTACAAAGGTGGTGGCCTGATACCTTCCCTAAAGAAATTATAGATCAGGGTCCAACCATACCTACGTATTCTAAACAGGTGCTTATTGCATGTTATCAGTTAGGTTAAACATTGAAAAATTGGATTTGATGGTAAAGCAGTTGCATAAACTTTTATCTTATCCTAAATTTTATCTTATTCTAAATGAACATTAGAGATTAATTTTAGGTAATGATGATGATTTGTTTAAGTAATTGAATGGACAAACTATTGGCTTTTTTTTTTTTTAGGGGTACTCCACCACTTAGCCACATCCCCAGCCCTATTTAGAGACAGGGTCTCGCTGAGTTACTTAGTGCCTCGCAGTTGCTGAGGCTGGCTTTGAACTCATAATTCTTCTGTTTCAGCCTCCCAAAGTGCCCAGCTAAACTATTGGCTTTTTACAGTTGTGATGGTGTGGCTCGGAATCACTCTTCATCAGGAAGCACCTGAAATAAAAACTTGGGAGATAGAGTTTTATGCATCAACTGTAAAAATAATGCCTAATTTATACTTAGGGCTTGTTATGTATCAAAAATCTTTGCAATTACTTATCAGGTTTCTGGGAATGATTTGGTGTAATAGACCTCTTCCATATACAGAATTGTTTCTGTCTTAAAACTTGAATTTCTTTTCAGATAGATATTCTAGTTATAGGCCTAGAGGCTACTATGAAGTGAAATGCTTATAAATAATTGGACTCTTGAGATCCTTATAAATTAGAGCATATTTGTAAGGAAAACTAGAAGGAATTTAGTCAAAGTGTTGGCATGCCTCCAAATAAATCAGTAAAAAATAGTCACCACATACTAAAGACTCAGAAATAATCAGTAATAGTCAAATCAAACACACTACCCAAAGGTAAACAAATGGAGAAAAGCAGAGCCAGAATTTCTGAAAATAACCCTTCTGAGTCCTTCATACAACAACCAGAATTTTCACAAAAAATCTTCAGAATTTATCTAAAATTTTCAAATAGGACCCATTCAATGATCATTTAAGAAATTGTTTTTCACTGGGATAACTATGCTAGTTGACAGTTTCGCTTGGAGAACAGTTTCAGAGTTGTAGGTTAAGCTCAGGTATTCACAATGCAGGTCCTTTTTTCTGCTGCTTCTTATATTCAGTTTCTTAGACTGAGTCATGCTCGCTCCTCCCCTTCCCTTCCCTCACGCCCTGTATCTAATCCATCTGTGAATCTTGTCAGTCCCACCTTCAAAACCTATCTCAAATTGAATTCCTTTCATCGCTTCCACTGCCACTCTATTCCCAACACAAAGGCTACCATTATCTGTCCCCTGCATGAAACCGACAAATGCCTTCCAACTGGTCTTTCCAATTCTAATCTTAAACCCTCACTGTCTCCTCCCCATATAGAAGCTAAGGGTAACTTACAAATTAAGCCATGTTTCTCTTCAGCACAAAATCTTCTGATGATTTCCTATTACACTTATAATTACATTTAGAATTCTTAATGTAGCTTAAAAGTATACTTGATTTGGTGCTTTTTATTCATTTCAAGCTCTTCTAATTGATCTTACACCACTCTAGCCTCTTACAAGTTCATTCTGTCCCATAAAA
Organism: Geosciurus inauris; assembly: GCA_004024805.1. NCBI lineage: Eukaryota > Metazoa > Chordata > Mammalia > Rodentia > Sciuridae > Geosciurus > Geosciurus inauris. The sequence continues at coordinate 114,112 of PVHX01001680.1, forward strand.
AAGCTTTCCTTGTAAATGTACTCTTCTCCTTTCTGGATGCTCCTTCTTCAGACTCACATAGATTTCTCTTTCAAGTCGAATTTGCTCTCACTTTCTCCCTTCCTATCCCTTAATGCATTTAATTCTTTTCATAGCTCTTAAGCACTGTGTGAAATTATGCTTTGTGTATGTGTTGTTTATTTGCTTTTTTTGTATGTCTCTTTTGATAGAAAGTAAACTTCTAATGAAATATTAAGCTTTTGGGTTTTTGCTCATTGCTTTTTCCCAGCTACCAAAATATATAATATTTACTGAGCAAATAATGGAAGAATGAATGAGTTTCTGTGGAATTCCTAGGTGAAAGATAGGTATCATTGACCCAAGGCATAAATCTGATAAAGTCAAAACATTATCAAGAAACAGTATTGAAATAGAAAATAAGGAGAAATAATTCAAACTGTGCTACCAGAACATGCTGACTCTTTTTCCTTATGAATCTATTTATACTAAGAGAAATTGAATTGAGAGTAGTTTTGATCATGACTTTTCTTACTATTTATGAGATTTTTTTGCTTCAAAATGGAAGTGTGTATGGGCGTGTGTGTGTGTGTATGCACACATAAACATGTTTGATGTGCTCAGAAATTATCAGGCACATATATGGAGACATGGTTTATATGGACAATCCAGAACCAGCCAATCCAATCTTATGAAATTTATGAGTGCACAGAAATAAAAGTTCTCACTTTGCTCTGATGTTCTTTCTAACTTGGATGGTGGAAACTTTGAGCTTCTTTGACCAAGTTCCTTGTGCTTGGAACATATTTAATTGCACCAACAGAAACAGAAGCCAATGTACAAAGACATAGAGATGGAACAGGGTGGGAAGGAAAGGAAAGAGGAGCTGATGCCATCATCTGAGACCCAGTATCTAGATCTTCCTGAGGCCAGTTCTACCTCCATCCTCCCTAAAGCAGTGAAACGATTAATTCTCTTTGTTTTTTAAAATTCATTTGAGTTGGTTTTCTATCACTTGTCACAGAGTCCTGAGGAATTTAGTTAGAGAAGAGTTGTATATATCAAAGCAGAGAAGTTAAATAACTCGCCCCATGCTTATAACTAGTTAATCTATTCATTGATCATAAAAAAGAAATGGGTAAAAATGGTCAATTCTATTCTATAATGCTAAACCTTATTTAGAGTAATTTCCTATTACTATTCCCCTTAGAAACCTTTACATTTTTAAAGCAAATATCAAAGTACTTAATCTAGCAATCAAGTCACTCAATGACCTAATTTCTTACTTCTCCTGCCTAATGCTACCACATATATTTATCTGGCTACCGATGATCCTTTTGTTTCCTTGTTTTTACACATATTTTTGTCTCTCCCCATAATTTCCTACTGGATTTTGTGTACTGTGTACCTTCAACAGTAAATGGGATATGGCAGATATTCAATAGACATCTGCATAAATGAATTAATTGCTTCCTTGTCTTCTGTAGCCATTTACGACCTAGAGAAATCAGAAATATCAGAAAGTATGTTGTGAATTAGCTTATTAAACATACACAAAATACTGCTTATTCAGAAAAGGCAATACATAAAGACGGTTGTGTAATTTTCATATTAGGTAAAGATGAAATATTGAGATTATGGAACAGCTTCAACTTGCACTTAACACATATTCTTTTGTCTTCCTACTAAGAATTGCTGAACATTCAAAGGCTTAATTGTCATATGTGCAAAACAGAAACAATATTACTCATCAGCCTTTTATTTTTACCATCAAAACAACAGAAAATGCATTGTGTATAGGAGCCTGTGACCCTGCTGTTCCTCTGTCAGCCATACTACTTTCCACCTTGAAATTACCCTTAAGTGTCCTTTGGCAATGTGATGGACATTTCTTATGGTCACATCTTCCCTGGAGCTCCTACCATAAAATCACCAGTCTCACCTCACATATTATAGCCTTAGCAGTAAGACTCAAAGAACAAGCTAGATCCATCTTTAATAAGGAACCTAACATCATGGTTGTACCCTTTCATCAGGAACAAATCACCTTCCTCCTACAAACTTCTTTAGACTTCCAGATAATGATGGAGGGATTTCCTGGGTCACTGTTTTCCCATCTCCCTCCTTCTAAACTACTGCAGACCCTACAAGATCTTCCTTTAACAGTGACCACTCATGCTTTTCCCTCGAGCAAACCCATTCCTATGGCCCCTTGCGTGTTTACAGATGCTAACACTCATCATCTTGGATACATTGTAATGGGATCTAATGTAACAAATGATCAATTTGTCCAAAAGCATTCTGATTCTGTCCAAGTAGCTGAATTGACTGCACTTATCCTGGTGCTGGTAAGATATCAGACCATTCCTCTTAACATAATCTCTGATAGCATATATGCTGTCAAGGTTTGCTCTTCCATTGCTTATTCCACTTTTAGGCCCCAGGACCCTCCTGTTGATCAGCCTACGGCTACCCTAAAGGCTGTACTAGAAATAAGACAGCAACCATGGTATGTTATGCACATTCGCTCCCATTCTGGGTTACCTGGATTCCTATCAGAGGGGAATGCCTCTATTGACAAACTTGTAAGTCAGCCTAAAGTCATGATGTCTACTCTAGAACAAGCTAGAGCCTTACACTAGAGGTTTCACCTCTCAGCAAATAGTCTTCATCGCTTATTGCCTGAAATTTCAATCCAACAATGCAAACATCTCATTCATACATGCTCTTCTTGTGGTCCATTGTTACCGTTGGGCCCACTTCAACCACAGGGAGTCAACCCCCGTGGGCTGACACCCAAGTCTCTATGGCAGATGGATGTCACTCATATCACTACCTTTGGAAACCTTAAATTTGTACATGTGATAATTGACACCTATTCCTCCCTTGTGTATGCTACTGCCCTCACAGGGGAAAAAGCAGCCCATGTAATTAAGGTTCTGAAGCAAGCAATGCTATTCATGGGTGTCCCATGGTCAATCAAAACAGACAATGGCCTGGCCTATGTCTCCCTCAGATTGAAGGAATTTTTAACTTCCTGGGGAATTTCCCATACCAAAGGGATTCCCTATAACCCCCAGGGACAAGCAATCATTGAAAGAACCAATCACACTCTAAAGGAGATGCTTCAGAAACTTGATTCTACTGAAAAGGACCCTTCTTTGAAATTATTAGATGCATTATTTACCCTTAACTATCTCACTTTTGACAAACAAGGCCTCAATGCAGCAATCCGACACTGGGGTCCATTTACCTTCCCTACTCCCATTCCCTTGGTACGATGGAAAGACCCTTTGACTCTTCAATGGAAGGGCCCAGACCCTCTGCTCACACAAGGGTGAGGCTATGCTTGTGTCTTCCCCCCAACAGAATCTAAGCCTCTTTGGATCCCAGCCAGGAATATTCGTCCAAGCCTCTCTCAAGAAGACAACAAAACTCACATGAAGAAAGAAGTCACTTCCATGAATACCTAAAATGCAATATCCACTTATACTACTATTGGTCTTCTAGGGCATTGCCACCTCCTGGTGGGTTCGTGTCCCCACTCCTGGAATACTACTGCCCATAGGCCTTGATGACTCTGTCCTGCCCTTTCTCTTAGCTACCAATGAGTCATCACAATGTCCTGTCATTTCTGACCCCACAGTCTCTCAGACCAATAGATCTTTTGAGATTACCCACTTTAGACTCTATAACTTGGAGAAACTGTCTATTACCTGACCATATATCCTCATTCATGGAGAAGCCATCACATGGTCCAGTTTCATACCATGACCCTCCACAATAACATATTAAAACTTAACAAGCTCTTTTAGTTCATATCATTAAAGAATTGCAGGAATGCAGGAAAATTCCTGCCACATGGATTGCAGACCTCGAGAATATAAGCAGCTCATCCACCCCCTCTTCGCTGGAAACGCAAGGCTTCACAGCTTCGGCCGACCCTAACTCCAAACCTCCTTCCTTTCCAACCCTACCCAACCCCATTACTCCTCTTAGGAGAGAGCTCATTTTGGGCACGTGCATACAGGCTGGTCAGCCAATGATGGG
>PVHX01001680.1:118258-196162 GCA_004024805.1 Geosciurus inauris
GAATTTCCCATACCAAAGGGATTCCCTATAACCCCCAGGGACAAGCAATCATTGAAAGAACCAATCACACTCTAAAGGAGATGCTTCAGAAACTTGATTCTACTGAAAAGGACCCTTCTTTGAAATTATTAGATGCATTATTTACCCTTAACTATCTCACTTTTGACAAACAAGGCCTCAATGCAGCAATCCGACACTGAGGTCCATTTACCTCCCCTACTCCCATTCCCTTGGTACGATGGAAAGACCTTTTGACTCTTCAATGGAAGGGCCCAGACCCTCTGCTCACACAAGGGTGAGGTTATGCTTGTGTCTTCGCCACAACAGAATCTAAGCCTCTTTGGATCCGCCAGGAATATTCGTCCAAGCCTCTCTCAAGAAGACAACAAAACTTCTCACATGAAGAAAGAAGTCACTTCCGTGAGTACCTAAAACGCAATACCCATACTACTATTGGTCTTCTAGGGCACTGCTGCCTTCTGGTGGGTTCGTGTCCCCACTCCTGGAATACTGCTGCCCATAGGCCTTGATGACTCTGTCCTGCCCTTCCTCTTAGCTACCAATGAGTCATCACAATGTCCTGTCACTTCTGACCCCACAGTCTCTCAACTAATAGATCTTCTGAGATTACCCACTTTAGACTCTATAACTTGGAGAAATTGTCTATTACCCGACTATATATCCTCATTCATGGGGAAGACATCACATGATCCAGTTTCATACCATGATCCTCCACAATAACATATTAAAACTTAACAAGCTCTTTTAGTTCATATCAAAGAATTACAGGAATGCAAGAAAATGCCTGCCACATGGATCGCAGACCTCAAGAACATAAGCAGCTCATCCACCCCATCTTTGCTGGAAACGCAAGGCTTCACAGCTTCGGCTGACCCTAACCCCAAACCCTCCTTCCTTTCCAACCCTACCCAACCCCATTACTCCTTCTCTTAGGAGAGAGCTCATTTTGGGCACGTGCATACAGGCTGGTCAGCCAATGATGGGTAAGATGCCCAGAGGGGCACAACCTAAGCCAGGCGCAGTCTTGTTTGCCCTTCTCTTGTGCACAAGCTGCTAATTGATGACGGGTAAGTTCTCAGAGGAGCACAACCTAAGACAGATTACAGCTTTGTTAGTGCCCCCCCACTCTAGCATATGCAGCATGTAGGAGTCTGGAAAATCCAGTGGAATGATTCTCTCCCATGAGGAGTTTATCACAGATCCCTCCAACATGCTTGCTTATGGGCCACACAGGCCCCGCTGACTTATCAAATAAAAGTAAAAAGGGGGAAATATAGGAGCTCTCTCCATGCCTTCAATGCCTCCCCTCCCCTTTCCTTTGCCTTATGCTGATTGGTTACTTTGAATGTTTCCCCTCCTCTTTACCCCATGCTGATTGGCTGCCTTCAGTGCCTCTCCTTTTCTCATCCCATGCTGATTGGCTGCCTTCAGTGGCTCTCCTTTTCTCATCCCATGCTGATTGGCTGCGCACCTGACATGGATCAATACCCTATTGGCTGTAACCTAACCTCAGGGCCATGATTGGTCCGAGGACCCTATATAAACTGTTGCACTAACTGAAATAAACAGGTCTGCTTCTCGCTCGAGCAGAGCAGTTTTACCTACCCCCGGGGTCTGGGTGAGTGACTCTGCGACCGTCCACCCCATAAACCCTCGTCCCGTGGGACCCCAGACCTTGTCCCATGGGACCCCATTGTCCCTCGTCCTTCGGGACCCCAGACCTCGTCCTCCGGGACCCCAGACCTCGTCCTCCGGGACCTCAGACCTCGTCCCGTAGGACCCCATTGTCCTTTGTCCTCCGGGACCCCAGAGCTCGTCCCGTGGGACCCCATTCCTCGGTCCCCTCTTCCTGCGGGACCCCAACTCGACGAGCAAACCCACGCGAGGCACGACATAAACGACAATTGTGGAACTTATTAAAAATATAACACCAGGCCCAGTGGTCAATTTATAATTTGCTTTAATTTAAATGTATTTATTATTAAAGAAAGTTCTGACTCACATAGATTGATGGTTTTAGCTTGAAAAAATTTTTTGTCAGTATAATTTAATTTGAATAAAAATTCATTATTTAAAATAAACATTTGACTACATAATATAAAGTAAAATACTTTATATAGCTATTTTCAAATTCTTAATAGATTTTTTTCTTCTTTCTGTGTGTGGATTTTATTTAATATAAATACATGCTTTCTGACTGAAGCATGTTTCTTAGACTTTGAAGTGCATGTTAGAGTATGTAAAGGACTTTATATAAATGTATATTATTGAGTCCTATTCCCTTATGGAACCTAGAAATACACTTTTTACAAAGTCTACAAGTGATTCTGATTTAAGGACCCCATATCAGAGTGGAAAAAGCTATAAGCAGGAAAATAGCAAAATGAGAGAGGAATCTTGTTTTGTCTTTAGAAAGAAAAGTCATAATTCTAAGGAGTTCTATAAAAGAGTAACAGGATTGCAAATAAATTGGAAAATAGTTCATCCTGTAAGTTGCTAGTCACATATTGTTAAAAGTCTGCTTGGAGGAATTAATGAGGTTTAAGTCAGAATAACTTAGCTTTAAATTTAAGTTCTGTCACTCAGTAGCTATACTTGAACTAAATTTCTCTGAAACTGAAACATCTCATGAAATATGGAAATAATGTGATTGTAGGGTTTATGGTATGTGAGAGTTAACATACATGCATACACTCTCTTTACCCAAAAAGGGTTTCATTCATTCATTTATAAAATAAACATTAACTGGGACTTTGAGTATTCTCTTTAAGTCAAGCATTGAATGCACTGAGTTGATGCCTGGAAAAATAAATCTTAATTTTTTAAACAAGCATGAAAAGTTATATTTTATTTTTCTTTAAAAATGTCTTGAGCCAGGCACAGTAGTGCACACCTGTAATCAGATGTGAATCTGTGGAGGCTGAGGCAGGAGGATTGCAATTTCAAAGCCAACCTTAGCAACTTAGCAAGGCTCTAAGTAACTTAGCAAGAACTTGTCTCAAAATAAAAAATAAAAAAAGAAAGACTGAGGATTTGGTATAGCTTTCTCCAGGTTCAATCCCTGGTACCAAAACACAAAACAAAACAAAAGAACAACAAAAAAAAAACTTGCATTATCAAAGCCATATATGCTTAGCAATCTTGTCAGTCATTCACTTCCCTGCTTTTATCCCTTCTTTCCTCCACAGTTAACCATTGTGTTGATCCTTCCCAATCTCATTCTGTCATTTGTATGACTTTATAATTTGTCTACGAAATTCAAGCATTAAAATGTTTTTTTTCCTAATTGGTTTGATTTTGGTTTTAAGGATCACAATATCTGACAAACAGGCTTAAAAATAGTTCCTTATAATTTTACAAATCAGAGCCAGAGATAAGGCAGGAGGAACTCCAAGGTAAACCCAATAGCTAAATGATATTGTCAAGGACATGGGTTCCCTCTAGGTTGCATGCTCCATCCTCACTGATAGAACAAAGCTAATTCTTTTTTGTGACAGCCTTGTCTTTGAGTCCTAGGTCAGTAAAAAATTGCAGCAAGGTAAAGCAGCACCTGCAAAAACGAAAGTAGGGCATCCAGACCTCAGCGAGTGGCAAGCTCAAAAATCACATCCTCTAGGAGCTGCTGCAAGTGTTTTGCCAGAAGCACCCTGAAGGCCTGCAGAGCATTCTTCTCCTCACAGCACCCAAAAACTCACAGGCCCATCAAAACCCCCTACTGGGAGAACTTCTCAGAGGTGGCACCTCTCTTCGACTCTGGCCCCTGTCCTCCCTTGGAGAGCAAATGCAACATCTTACTGCTAAGTGCTCTCTGCCTGAGAATCTTTGCACTCCATAAGCACCGTCTCTACTTAAATCACCCTAACACTCATCTGTACAGAAACCTGTCACCTTGCCTATGGTTACACAGTGGCTTCAGTGTTTCCAGGCATCAGGTCTTCATATAAAATTTCAGTTCCTCCAAAGACAGGAACCAAAATTGTCCCAACATATGGCTTTCTAAACATTTTTTCCAGAAGCCCCCAAAATATTTACCCTGACCTCTCATTGGCTAGGTGTTCAATTCATTGCATGTTTAAACAAATTACATGCAAGAAGAATAAAATTGTGATCATTGGGTAAAACAATTGACACGCTCACACTGCCTACAAATATGAGAGGGTAAATATATAAATAAATCCACAGTTCTTGAGCAAGTAATAGCATTATAACCTTTGACATCTTCAGAAACACAAATTATATGGAAATAGTGTTCCATAATGACAATGAATTAATTGACAGAAAAAATAAAGGTGACTGTTTCTAGACCTTCTTCAAATCTCAGCTCACCTGCCATCTCAAGCAACCTAGACTTCTCAACGTAGGTCAGGTTACTGTTTTAAATCATAAGAGGATCCCAGGCAGTTTCAGAGCTATCTGTCACAAACGTTGCAATCAGATTATTTGATTCATCTATGACTTACCAACTCTACTATAAAATCTGTGGAAGCAGGAAGTGGCGTTATTTTGCACATTTTTATAGCCCCCATGTTGAAGATAGTATCTGGCACATGATAGGTATATAAAACTTATATATATACTTTTATATATATATTCATATATATACATATATATTCATATATACATATATATTCATATATATGTACATATACATTCATATATATATATGTACATATATATATACATATGTATATATATATATATACATATATATACATATATGTATATACATATATATATACATATATATACATATATATATACATATATATATACATATGTGTATATATATATATATGAATGTATATGTACATATATATGAATGATTGAGGATAGTTTTTAGCATTACTAAAAATAATCCAATAAAATAAAGACATGGAAATATAACATGTAAGAATTAAAATTTGAGTCAAGTAAATTTTAAAATTTGACCTAGGCAACATTTGTTTGAACATTAAGAATTTGAATATGCTATGTCTGGATCAGGAGACAGTTTTATAGATTTCTTATAATCTGTAAAAGAGAATTAGCTTTGTTTTAGAAAAACATTCTAAGTAGGCACTGACTCTCCAATATTAATATTTCAAATGTTAATTTACTGTTGATCAGTGTGTGTGACATACCCTTGTATAGAATTGTTTTAAATATGGAAAAAAGTTGGGGAAATTAAAAGATAAATGAACCAAATAAATTAATAGGAAAATAATACCCTTCAGTAGAGTCCATAAATAGAAAATAGGAAAACAGAATCTTAAAGTTGGAATGTAGAGGTAACAGTAAAGAGGATTTCTGTGCTATTTTATTTGAAGATTCTGAAGGGGGAGGAGAATTCTTCCAAGGAACTAGAATACTCAATCTGTTTAGTTACAGAAAGGGTCTGTGAACAATGTTGCATTTTTACTGATCCGCTCTTAGCCTTCCTGGTTGTGTGAGACTGATGGCACAGAAACAGAGCAGCCTTATCCATCTTTCTAGACAGAAGCTTCTGAAACATAGCAACCTTCAAGAATCCATGATGTATGAATTGATCTTCTTGGAATCCTCCTGTCACAAGAGAAATCCATGAGCAGTAGCAAATAAAGAATGATAAAATCCTTATTCCTCAGTGTCCTGAAACTTTGTTCAACAGAATGAACTTCAGTGGCTTCTCCTGTGGTCTGTATGTCTGTGTAGCTGAGTGTGTCTGTTGTGTTCTCTTGTATCTGGTAAAAACATCAGTCTCTTCTCCTTGGAAAGGAGTATTTTTTTAAAACAATTTTTGTAGTTGTATATGAACAGAATGCCTTTATTTTATTTGTTTATTTTTATGCGGTGCTAAGGATTGAGCCCAATGCTTCACACGTGCTAGAGAAATGCTCTGCCACTGAAATACAGCCCCAACCCCAGAGGGAAATCTTCCGAGGTAGCATTCTGTGTGTTCAACAGATATATAACACTGATATTATTTCAGAAATACTGTACTACAGTGAGATGAATAAAGCAAACTGCATTAATAATAAAGTAAGCATTATTTCAACTATTCCAATAGTCTTTTTTCCAAAGGTAAATATTAAGTTTGAAATAATAAATTGGTTGTTGATATCAGGATACTTTCTAATAAGTGGTAATGTATCTTAACTCTGTGGCTCAGAACAATTAATCATATGAGCCAGAATTACCTCCAAGGAAAAAAATATGAGATATGCTTTCTTAATGAGCAATATTCTTCATCAACCTTTGCCAAATTCTGGTCTTGTTTTTGTTCTTTAATAAGCTAAGGAATTTGTGGGCTTCTCAACTTAATAATATAAAAATAGAGTTCTTTTTCACTGAATGCAACATTTCTGATTCTCATCTCCTTGGTAAAGAATGTCTATGTTACAGAAAATTGGAATTGTCAAAAATGAGAGTAGAAGATTGTTCCATATGCTGATGGACATTTAATCTTTTAAATAGCTGAGTTTCTCATGCATAGTTACAAGGCTTTATAAAAACGTTCTAAACTTAAAGAACTTCTTTATGATTTTACTATTTGGGAACTGTTTTCTCTAGGAAATCAGCATACAGAGGGCCTCTCTCATCACTTTCCCACAAAATATATGTCCATATATATCCAATTCCTTTCATGGTTACTTATTTTGCTACTAGGTTTATGTGAATAAGAATCAAAACCACTGATAGTAAATCCAGAGCTTTATTCTGGGTATAAAGCAGCATGTAACTGTGGCTAAGGCTATAGCAGTGCTGATTAAAACCAATGGACCATAGCACAATATTTCTGATTTCTTCATTTTTATAGTGGGCATAAAATATGAGATCCACAATTATTATGTAACAGGAGAGAACACTTAAAAAATATAGCACGAGATCCTTGGTCTTAAAATTGAGTTTACTTTAAAATATGTATGGGGTGTTTTATTATTACTAAATTTATTTAAGATAGATGATAGAATATGTTTGATTAAAAATTAAATATCCCATCAAATTTCAAGAGTAGAGGTTATGTAAATGATAGTACCGATGTGAATATTTGCTTTCTTTCTGCTTTGATCAAATTGACACAAGTAAAAGATCATCCAAATTAGATTTAAGTTCTTTAAAGAAAGTCGTTCAATTGAAACCAATTTTCTTATCCTTTGTCTTCTTCATTTTCTATCTGATTAAGTTGCACCAAGAGCCAAAGGGTAGAAATACCTTGTAAAACTTTTATTTTTTCTGGTTTTCTTTTTTTGGGAGGTTTATTTCTATTGTATTTTTGATACAGAGGAACCCTGTGAAAGCACTGATGGTGGGTCTAAATAAAGTTTCTATAAAAACAGAATTTGTAAAGACAGCATAATGATAATAAATCAGGAAGTAGTTCCAAAACTTAGCAAACAATGAAACAATGAAAAGAACACAAACGTTGGGAGGGGGGAAGCTACAAAAGAGTTTCTCTAATCATGATAGCTTAAATGTGGTACTATTTTAATTGATTCTTATATATTTAATTATTTTATATCTGAATTGTTTTTTCCCCCTTTCCTCTACTCCCTTTCATGTATTGCCTTAACAGTTCTACTTAAGTGGTTAAAAAAATTTTTAGACGATAATGAAGCAGAGGAAACAAAAACAATTGAGAAAAGAAATCAAGAAAAATCCTTGAAGTCAAACAATGTAGACAAATATAATTTTTCTTAAAGTACTGAAAAATTTATTTGAAAACTATACATTAAGTGCAAAAAACTAAAGTATATTTTGTTACTATTGCAGAACCCCTAATATAAACAGTTTTTAAGGGTGAAAATGTGTACATCGTTTCCAAAGTTCCAATCTATGGTTGTTTGACCTGGTCACTGTAAGATGTGGTGGCACGGTACATCATAGCTGCAGGAATGCATAATGTATGAGGTCTTTACACCTCCTGGTTACTGGGAAGCCAAGAGAAAAGAAAGATTTTATTTTATCTAGATATAAAGTGCCCCCCTGATAGGGATTAACTGAGTGATAACTGAAGATAGGTAGTGTGTGACTTGAGAAGGTGGATCATCAGGGTGTATATTTTGTCCCTGGAGAGTGGAGTCTCTCTGCTTCCTGGTGCCATGTTCCCAGGTGCTTTTCTCTGCCACACCCTTCTGCCATGATGTTCTGCCTCAGCTCAGGCCCCAGAAGAATGGAACTGTTCTTCTATGGACTGAAATCTCTGAAATTGTGAGTCCCAAAATAAATTTTCTTCCTTTAAAATTGTTCTTGTCAGATCTTTTGGTCACAGCAGTGAAAACAAAAGATCTGGAATCTCAATATCACTGTCAAGGGCATGTCCCCAGTGACCTAACTCCCATCTCTTAGCTCCTACCTGCCAAATGTTCCACTGCCTCCCAGGGCCACAGGCTGCAAACCAAACCAGTGTGGAGCAACATTAAAAGGTGACAATTTTTAGCATGTTGACTGAAGGTGCTATGTTATCTTTAAATTTCCATGTAGCAATTAACAATTGATGTCAAGGTTTGTCAAGTTATATCACATGAGTCCAACCTGTGTTTTTACATATAAAAATATTTTGGAACACAGTGATCCCTATTCTTGTATGTATGGTCTACAATACTTGTATATTACAAAAGCAGAGGTGTTTTGGTTTTTTTTTTGATTTATGATAGAGATCCACAGAATTGAAAATATTTGTTAGCTGACCCATTGGAATTTTTGTTTTCTAAACCTCATCTAAAAAATATAAAGATGAAGATAATTATTTTAAAGTATTTTAGATAACACAAGTGAGGTACTTTTACTAATGAAAAGTTAAAGATGATTTATAGAAGTCTCAGATAAGTAATAGTGTCAGGAGTTTTATTTTTTTGAAACTAGGTTTTCTAGAAAAATAACTCTCACTTTGAGAACCCAATGAGCTTGAAATATTACCTGTTTAGATTTTAATATAAAAACACAGCCTCTAAAATATGTTTGGTAACATTTCTTAATAGCTATTGCAGTTAATTAAATTTTGAATGACTCACCACATTATTATTATTCATTTTTCACTGATACAACAATATAAAAAGTGTGTTTCTTCTTCCAGAGTTCTTCTGTCCTCTGATCCAGATTTTGGACTTCTTGGTTCCTTTTTTGTTTCCAGGTCCTTGGAACTTTCTTCATTTAATTTTCTGCTCAAGAAAAATAAATAAATGAATAGGAAGAACATACTGGCCATATTTAAACATCTGGCTCATCATTTCCAGCTAGATTCCTTTATCCAGATCTTGGTCACATGACTTTCACAGAACTATAGTGACTGGAATGTGGTGCTTTGTTGTGTGCTCAAGCAGAATACGGGATTCACATTATTAACTGTCTAATTTCTGTTTTTAGTCTTGTGGGCACACAATGTATTCGTATAAATATTCACACACACATTGAAATATTGAATAGGCAGTTTGTAATTCTCATTCATACAGCAATCTACTGTTATTTCTAGTAAGATAGCACAATTTAAGAGTCTACAGTAAATTGTTCAGGTTTGTGTGTTCAGTATATCAGATTTACATCAAGTTCAATTTATAATCAGGTTTATTTGGAAAACTTACTTTTTCATAATATTAAAGTCATGATATCATTTATGACAAATAGCTTATATTTATGTAAAAACATGCTTGTATGTCACAAAGAAAAAATAAAAATGAATATACTAAATATTCTAATAAATTATTAAGAAAATATGAATGTTTCAGCACAAAGCTGAATGAAAGATATGAAGCAATTATCATCATTTTTAGTCTAGAGCAGCACCATCCAAAAAACTCTGATGCAAGCTACATATAAAGTTTTGGGCTGGGATTGTAGCTCAGCAATAGAGCGCTTGCCTCGCATGTGTGAGGTCCTGGGTTCGATCCTCAGCACCACATACAAGGGAATAAAATAAAGACATTGTGTCCATCTACAATTAAAAAAATATTTAAAAAAATAAAAAAATGAAAAAATAAAGTTCTCTGGGGCTGGAGTTTGTAGCTCAGTAGTAGAGTGCTTGCCTAGCATGTATGAGACACTGAGTTCAATCCGTAGCAAAACATAAAAATAAATGACTAAAATAAAGGTATTACATACATCTACAACTAAAAATATTAAAAAAATAAATTTTCTCATAGCCATATTAAAATGGAAAAAAAAGAAATAAGAGAATTTATCTTAATAATATATTTTATTTAATCCAGCATGTAATCAATATAAAACTATTACTGTTTTTAATAATGAGTTTTCAAAATCTGTAGTGTATCTTGAATTATGTCACCAGCCCACGTTTCAAGGACTCAATAGCCATGTGACTGTGGATACCAGAGTGGACACCAGAGTGGACAGCATTGTCCTAGATCAAACAGAAATAATTTAGGGAGCCTGAACATCACCTGAAGAAACTGTTCAAAGTATAGATTCTATTTTCTGACTCAGAACATCAGAGTGGGGCCCAAGAATCCACATTTTGATAAGACTATTAAAGACTGATTTTCATGAAGGAGATCAGGAAACCACACCTGAGAAAACACTACTAAGAAAATCACCAAGATCGCTTCTCACACCAGTTTTATGGTTTCTATGGTTTTCAGAACCACAGTTGTAACCATGTTAGCTTATAGTGCTTGTTAACAGCTTATCATTTTATGGAAATTTTTTTTAGGGGAACATATTAAATGTAAAATCTTTAAGGATGTATAGCAAGACCACAGGCATGTTAGAGCAGATAGGGCCATCTTTGTTCCTGTTCATAGTCCTTCTTCACTGAGTAAAGGGACAAATGCTTGGGAGGCAACTCCAGTGTCACTGAGAAAAGCACTCTTTATTGCCAGATATGAAGAAACTTAGCCATTTTGATAATCATAGAACGTTTTAGAGTTCAAACAACAAATTAAATCTATATGTAGTAGATTTTATATTAAGAAAAATTCTCACATTCTCAATCATTAGCAACATATGTTTTAATTTTAAGGTTTTATTACTTTTCTCTATTATAAATTTCTGTCCAATGCTCAAGCTCATATCCTTTCCTATAAACTTTGCCAGATGTTTCACTTTGACTCTGTATTTGTCTGAAATGCAAATGACTGCTATTTAGAAAGTTCAACATCTATATATACTAATTATTTGGATATAGATCCAAATATGTGTTTCTATATATACATATATATTTAAAGTATATATATAAATTTTTCTATTTTTCTAAAACTTCTTAAAAATCAAATCTCTCAAAATATTACATTTATATTGGCAGCAGTTCCTATAAATGAGTTTTTCATTATTTTCTAATTTAAAGAATTGATTCCATTCACTCATGATATCTATAAGTCATTATCCTCTGATATGAAAAATATCAGAAAATTTCTCAGAGTGTACATACCTTATACAAAAGAACTAAAGGGAAGAAAAAATATATATTTCTGGCAAGATGCTTCTGTTGATATTAGTCTAATCCAAATCTCTCCATAATCAATCATGGTCCAACATGTATTTACAAACTATTTTCTTTCTAAAGACAGATACCTTTCAGTGAGGTATGAAATGTTTTAAGCACTATTAGAAAAGACATTGGTGTGTGTGTGTGTGTGTGTGTGTGTGTAGTGTGTGTATTCTTTAGTCAATCTATACAGCTTAAGACTCTATGATATTTATTGAGAACTTTTGGAAAATGTGACCTATCTTTCATTCATACCCTCAAATTATTTATAGATCCAAGGCTTCTTTTGCGATGCTAATTCCCCAAATTCATCAGAGGTAATTTTACATATGTAAATTAAGTACATTCTAGACAGAAAAAGGTGCCACACCTGTGACTAGGAATACATGAGCCTTAAGACATGATCTCTGATGTCAAGAATATTCATGCTGTACCTGTTTACATTTTAATCTTTCAGATAAAACTTTGTAAAGTATTATTTTTCCAATTTATGAATTGAAAATTTTAGATCCCCATAACACAGCTCCTAAATGTTAAAGTTTGAGGCTTAGTAATGTATCATATTTTAACATAAAGTCTGGAACTTTTTCTTCCACATCTGGTGAATATATTGAGAGAAAGTGGTGTTAAAAACAAATTATATACATTTTCAATGAATATTACTGCAGGCTTTATGATAATTATTCTAATTCCTTCTATTATGCAGCATTACATTATATGTAATGTTCCAGATGGTTTTCAGAAAATTAGAGAAATCTTGTTTCAACAGTGAAAGAGAAAATGAGATTGCTAAAGATTTTAAAGAGTAGAACAAAATTAATTGTTATTTTTCTTTAAAAATACATGCTAAATTACTTATTCTTAGATTCCCATATAGTCATTTGCTCATACCAGAAAGATATTTAATGTTATACTGTTATGGCATGACATGCTAAAGAGTGAAAATTGGTATAATTTAGTTCATGAAGAAAGCTATTAAGAGTCTTTGAGTAAGAAAGTTTTAAACATGACAATCCTTTCTAGAGAATTAAAATGATCAATTGTTTTATAGTCTGAAAATCAGAGTTAAATGATGGTTAATAACATGCTTTCAATAGAGAAAAGACACAAAGTACTGTACTATCTTTCTTATCTTTTCATGCTAGCAGGGAATAATTTTCCAGTTCCTTTCAGTCTCCACCCACGAAACAAAAAGAAAAAAAAAGAAAAAAAGAAAGGATTCAGAATCAGTCTTAAAAATCAGTGATATTTATTACACTACAATTGGATTTCAGAGGAATCTGTTACAGAGACATATTATATGCTGATTATTTTTTCAAACATTAATGGTGAATAACTGAGCTTTATTGGTATGTGTGTGTGTGCTTTACTCTCCTACATAACTAGCCTGTCTTCAGTTCCTTTTTGTAAGATAGTTACTCTAAGAACAGGGAAAAAATAAATCAGTGAAGATTGCTGTCTAAAGAACAATGACCGGAGAGTTCTCAGTAGGAGAGGAGGTCAAACTTAAAATGAGCAGTAGCTTAATTTCACTACTTTTCCTTACTCTCCAAATATATCACAGCCCCTTCTCTCTATACATAAGGTCTTTGAGAGTCCTTTTTCCTCTACCAGGAAATTTTTTCTTGTCCCTTATTTGTCCTACAGATAACTGATTCATTACTTTCCTCTCTAAGGGACCATTCCTAATCTCTGGCTGCTCAGTTCTCTGTGATGTGTCTTTTATAGGGCCATATGCCTCTCCTGAGGAACATTTATCAGGGGTTTAATATTCTCTGTAATTGTGTGATTATTTAATTTGCTTGTATTTTCTCCAACAAGCATATGGCAATGTGAGCAGGTTGATGTCTGGTTAGCCAACATGTGCCCAGCATCCATTGCCATGCCTGATAACAGTATGCCCAAGGTGCTGCTGGCTTTATTCTCTCCTCATTGGGCCCCTAGCATTCCTATTCAATTGTTCATTTACTGCTGAGTTATGTGCAGCCATAACTTGGCACTAAACCCAAGCTTCTAGCACCATTTTGATTATAAAAGATATTTGATTAGAAGGACCTAATATTGTGTTTTGGTGTTTGTTTTAGAGAAAAAAAATCTTGTCAAACAATGAATGAATAAAAATTCCACTGGACTGTTTTCCTGGTATTTTTTTTTTAATATTTTTTTAGATATTGATGGATCTTTATTTTATTCATTTATTATTTATACGTGGTGCTGAGGATCGAACCCAGTGCCTCACACATGCTAGGCAAGCGCTCTACCACTGCGCTACAGCCCCAGCCCCCCTGGTATTTTTTATTAGTAAAATTATTATTAAAAGTTTAACTTGTAAAATAAATAATGAAAGTAATAAAGTAAACTTATAAAACCCTCACATCTGGCTTCAATAATAAGTACAGCTTCACCAGAGCAGCTGACACCTTCTGTGAACTATCCATGATCATCATTCCCAACAATCCCTAGAGTTACACCTAGCCTAATATTGTTGTTTATTATTCTGCATATTTTTATTTATTCACCTTTTATATAAATATCTCTTTACCATATGGTCTGCCTTGAATCTCTTAAAACTAAATATAAATGATTTAATTTCATATGAATCTTTTTAGTGCCTTGATTTTTCACTCAAAGTTACAAGTTCAATCATGTTTTTACAGTTATAGTTCATGTTGTGGCATGATATTAAAAGCTATTTCCAAGTTTTAATAATCAATTAAATGATTTCTATGAATATTTTTATAATTGTGTTTTTGTGTTTCTATGTGAGATTTTTGCTAGATAATATAACTAGGTGTGGAATGACTGGATAACAACTTTGGTACATCTTTGCACCACTTACCTCAAATTTTTCTCAAAGATGATGATACCAATTTTTGCTTGGAACAGCAGTTAAGTAGATTTATTGCTTTATATCTTGATTAACACTTGGTATTACCAGGTTTTCATTATTATTATTACTATTTTGATACCAAGGATTAAATCTAAGGGCTCTTAATCACTTTTTAAATGTAGAGACAGGGTCTCGCTAATTTCTTAGAGCCTCCCCAAGTCACTGAGGCTGACTTTGAACCTGTGATCTTCCTGCCTCAGCCTCCTGAGCTTCTGGGATTATAGGCCTGTGTCACCACTCCTGGTTTAAATTTTTTTTAGACTAGATATATGGACAACAATGTGTATAAATCTTACTAACAACTGAGTGATTAAAACAACTTTCAAAAGATTTCATACTACATCATAAAAATTCAAAGTTCAGTAAAATGATTATTCTTGTGGGAGGCAGGATATAAGAGGATAGGCTGGGAAAGAAAAAATAGGTAGTAAAGTATATGATATTTAATTACTAAGTAAGTAAAATGTATGGTTATTTAATTAAGGGATAGAGGAATAAAATAACATAATAGTTCATAAGTATTAGTTCATTTTCTGTTGCCAATTGCACAATCCCACATACTAAGTTTCAACAAAAAGAGGCTTATTTTGTCTTATTATCTGATGGTGATCTCCTTTCTGACAGAGCCTTGAGGCAGGGCAGAATATCACACATAGTAAGACACAGGGACTGTGTGTCTGTTTGTGTGCATCTTCTCAAGTCTCTTTCTCTCTTCCTATAAAGTCACTAGTATTCAATCATCTGTGATTCAATCACCTGATGATATAATAATAGGCACATTTCCATGTTCAGATAAACTTTCCACTCTGTTAGTACTTTATAATGGGGTTCAAAACATATCCAAGCATAGCAATATATTTGTATCAATATGTTAGTTATATTAATGTTATGAATTATGAAATTTAATCCAATCATATGCACCCAGAAGCCAGAAATAGACCAAGAGAAAATAGGTGTAGAGATAGATGGTATGACATGAAAACATGTCCTATTTTGATTTTAATTAGCATTTACTCATTTTCCAAAAAAGTTCATCATCTTTTTTACATGTACCAGCAATTTGTGATTTCTGACTTGAGAATCACCCATTGCTATCTTTTCCCCATTTTTCAATTGGAATTGGGCAAATTATATTTTTCTCAATGATTTGTAAAAATGTTTATATACTTTAGCTATTAGTCCTTTTTTGATTTTATGTGTATAAATTTCTCTTATTATTTTACTCACTGTGAGCCAGTTGTGATCTGGGAATATAAAATTTTTAGGAGTTCAAGATACAACTATAAATAAAGTAGACTGCTCTTCAAGTTACATGTAACATTTTTAAAAGTATATAAAGAAAAATATTAGGCTGTAAGAAAATATTTGTAATGCATATATCTAACAAAGAATTGATATCCAAAATATTCAAAGAACTCTGAAAACGCAATACAAAGAAAGCAAACAACCCAATTTAAACGTGTGCCTAACTTATGAGCAATGAATTCCCTAAAGAAATACACAAGTGCCATATAAGATAGAAAAAATGTTCCACCTCACACTGTTAGGGAATTGCAAATTAAAACAGTAGTGAAATACCATGATATACTTGTTAGATTGGTTAAAATCTAAAACATTGACTACAATGGTGACTAAATTCCATTATACATTTGTAGAACTCAAAGAATGTACACAATCAAATGTCAAATGTACACAATCAAATGTCAAACTTAATATAAACTATGGACTTTGGTTAATAACATATCAGTATTAGCTCATCAGCTGTTAGAGTGTATCAGAATAATATGAGAAGTTAGTAATAGGCATGGGTGAGGTGCGAAAGCATATGAAACTTTATTTTCCACACAATTCTCTCTGAACTGAAAACTTCTCAAACATTAAAATATAATTTTTAAAATCTCACAGAAATATAATGATATGTCAGATGGTAGTATGTAATTAGGAAGAAAATATAACAAAGTAAGAATATAAGATTTACTGGGAATTCTGGGAATAGGACAACAGCCATCTTGTAAAACAGACGTTTCTAACTCTAATATCCTTGATTAAGCATCAATCTTGACATCTATAGCAAAAGTGGCAGAGAATACATCATTGAAGATGGTAAGGGAAACAATGTCATTGTATCCACATTCCCTGCCCCAAAGCAGCAAATCTTATTATCAAAAGAAATCTCCTTAGTCTGCAGTTTCTTCCATGAGGAGTGTGAGCACATTGAAGACCTGGCTTCTTCAGAGTCTTGGGACCTGGCTCTAGAGGTCCATTTCTGTTTTGTACTACCCATATTATTAATAGATCAATAGTTCCTATGGGAAGCTAGGATGAAAGAAAAGGGTTAGAGAATCTGAAAAACCCAACACAAATAATGCTAACTGACTTATGGACACCACAGAGCGCCCCACACATGAATTGATGAGACACCATATCTAATATCCGCCCCCCGCTGCCAAAGGCCAGTGTGTACACCTAGCACTCTGCATGCAACACCAAGATGGCCCATCTGAGTCTCCATAGACAGCAAGTAGAAGCATCAGAGGGCATAAGAAACCCATCACACAGAGAACATGATTTTAAGAAGGCAGTTCAATTCTGTAGGACAGGAGATGGTACACAACTTTGAGTGCTTTAGGACCCTTTCTAGAGAAAATAAATAGGATGCTCTCAGCATTTGTTCTAGTTTTACAGGATCAAAAGATGATACACCATCTTAAACATGCCCCTCAAAAGGAAAAATGAGAAATGAGGTGAGCACATCCATAAAAATTTCCAGAGAGACCCCAAACTCTCCCTGACTGACTGATAAAGGTCTTTCTATCCTGAGGCCCGTCATCAGAGAATAGAGGAGGGTCTGCTACAAATGCCAGAAGAGTAAAGCAAGACTGCATAGAATAAGAAAAGTCAAAGTAACAGAATATCATCAAATGAAGAAATAAAATTCCCGTGGTTAACCCCAGACTATAATCTCCAATACACTTAAAATAAATGTAAATAAATCTAATGGGTATAGAAACAGTCTATACAAACTGCTCTCTGCAGCTACAGCTTTCATTAATTTTATTGGTGACACTTCTCTAGCTAAATAATCCAAAAGATATGCTTAGTAAATACCCATTTTAGTGTAGGAAAAAAATGCAGACACGAAGAGTACAACATGATGTTAAGCATTAACTCTATTAATTGTATTAAGAATGCAAAAATCCCATAAATTCTCTATTAAAATTGGCAAATATTCTCATTGTTCAGCTTTACAAGCTGTTGTACAGGTTGCCCTATTTTACCTTTTAAAATACATTCCCAAGTACAGAAGGCTGCTATTCTGCAATTTGTGTAGGCAATCTTGTGCTCTACATCATTTCTCAGCAGTGTTTATTTTGGGATTTATGCTGATGTTTTTACTATTCCACTGGGGAATTCTACATGAAATGTGAAATTGGACCAGTTGGGGTTGGACCTGTCCTTGACCTCAACACCTGAATTTATTCTTCACTCTCACATTTTATTGAGTCAGTCATTTCCTCCCAAGGTACACACAAGAACAATCCCAGGAGACATTTATCAAGTTTCCATGTCTGAGAGAGCTTTATATTTGTGGATCTGCTAGACGTTTCTGCTGGTTTTGTTTATCTTAAAAATTTGGCATCAAATCAATCACAGACAATAAAAAGAGGGCACCCTGAGGGGGAAAGCAGAAAGAATTGTAATTTCTCCTTAAATCATAACACACATTTTCAGAATGCTTCAAAGAAGGCAGATTATTGAGATCACTTAAATCACAATGACTTGTTTTATACCGATGCTAGGAACAAATTTTCCTAAGTTTACCCCATCCTGTCACCAGCATGGTTGAGTCATTTCTCTGATTGAAATTTTTCTGACTGATTGATGGCATAATGCTGGGTAAGTCTTTTTGAGCCCCATCACTTCCTCATAGATAAGCTACTGACTGAAATGTTGTACAAGGTACTGTTGTACATGAAATCTTACCAGGACTAGAACTATTTTCATTTTACATTTTGCAATTAATTTCTAAACTAAAATAACTAATTTTGAGAGTTGTTGTATTTTCTAAGAAAAGTGCATTTGAAAATCACTACTTATGTATTTACATGTATATGTAAATATGTATATGTTTACATGTATATGTTTACATGTATATGTATCCACACACACACACACACACACACACACACACAAACACACACACACACATATTTATTTGTAGGATAATTTTGTTGAAAAAATTCCCTAAGTTACAATTGGAAAATTATTATAGGTTTGCTATTAAGGTCTTTATTCCAATCTCCCTCCCTTTCTCTTTTTTCAATTAAGAAGGTGCTATTTCTTTTTTTTTAATTATTTGTTTTAATTATTTATATATAACAGTAGAATGCATTTGTGTGCTTTGATGTATCATACATAAAAGGGGTGTAATTCTCAGTTTTCTGATTGTGCATATTGTAGAATCACATTGTTCATGCAGTCATATACAAACTTAAGGTAATAATGTCTGTTTCATTCTACTATCCTTTCTCACCCCACATCCCCTCCCCTCCCTTCACTCTAGTTTACAGGAACTAAAATCAGGAATCAATAAATGGGATTAATTCAAACTCAAAACTTTTTCTCACCAAAATAAACAATCAATAATGTGAATAGGAAGCCTATAGATTGGGAGAAAATCTTTACCACATGCACCTCAGATAAAGCATTAATCTCTAGGATATATAAAGAACTCAAAAAAACTTAACACCATTTCTTGATATACACTATAAATGCTTAGAGTTGGAGAATTTTCAAACTTGAAAAACAGGAAAATAGAGTGGTCTGGCTTTGTTCTCCAGAC
This sequence comes from Geosciurus inauris, assembly GCA_004024805.1. Classification (NCBI taxonomy): domain Eukaryota; kingdom Metazoa; phylum Chordata; class Mammalia; order Rodentia; family Sciuridae; genus Geosciurus; species Geosciurus inauris. Next base: position 137,408 of record PVHX01001680.1, read on the forward strand.
CTTCCTGCAAGTCCATTCTTGTCATGACTTCATTGTGTACAAAGGGGACCTCTCTTGACTTTGAGCTTAGGCCTTGATTGGCATCAGCTGATGGACTGTGGGCCAGAGAGATAGTGTGCCAATTTCAGGGATTTGTCTAAAAGGGTGTTTTATGTTTCTGCTTACTTGCTTTGTTTTTTGTTTTTTGGTTTTTTTTTTGGTACTGGAGATTGAACTCAGGGGCACTTGACCACCGAGCCACATCCCCAGCCCTTTTGTGTTTTATGTAGAGACAAGGTCTCACTGAGTTGCTTAGTGCCTCGCCCTTGCTGAGGCTGGCTTTGAACTCGTGATTCTCCTGTCTCAGCCTCCCTAAGTGCTGGGATTACAGGCTTAAGCCACCACTTGCTTGCTTTCTTTAACATTCGATATCATGATGAGAATCCACACCCTTGCCAGCCCACTGACATAAGAAGAATGAGAGACAAGATGCAGAGCTTCTCACAGATGTACACCGAGAAGTACAGCTGCTCCAGCCACTGCAACAAGCCCAGACCAGAGTTGCCTAGGTAAGCTTCCCTTAGATCAGTAGACATTGTGGTTATATGTTGTGTTGCATTATTGTGGCAATAACTGACCAATTCAGATTTATATTTTTGAAAATTAATACATATATTAATACATATATGTTGAATGTCTGTTCACCATTTTGTTTCTCTCTCTATCATTGTTATTCTGAAAAGAAAAAAGGGTGAAAATGACCAGAGTATGCTCTAATGATGTATCTTCAAGATGGTTACTCAACCCATAAACATGGTTTTTTTCAACCTTAAGCTACCTGCCAACTTGTCTCATCTTTTATGCATGAAGCAAGGGTATGGCATAAACTTCACCTTTCCCCCTCAGCTCCTTTTGGAGCAGAAATAATCAATGAAACTCTAGTGCAAAGATACTACATGTTCTGACTCATTTCAGTTGCTGTCTGAGGCTTTCTGTTCCTTACTCCATCAATCTTAATCATTGATCTGTTTTATACTGTTCACTTTTCACTACTGTAACAAAATACTGGAGGGAGGCTAACTTTGAAAAGTAAAGAACTTATTTATCTTAGAGTTTTGGAGGCTGAGAGTCCAGTCTAATGTCACTTCTGGCCATGATGGACGATGGGAACTTTTGCAGCAGGAAGAAATTATATCTCAAAACACAAAGCCAGAAAGCAATTGAGGATTTGGGTTCATTTTATGACAACTTACTCCCGTGAGAGCTCCAGGGTCTCATGACAACTACATTAGTCATTTTTGAGGGCAACTGGCTCAATGACCTAAGGGCCTCCATTAGGTCCCTTGCCTCTTAGAAGTCCCATTACTTCCCACAATACTACATTGAAACCAAGCTACCAACACATGAAAGTTTGGAGGACACAATCAAACTTTCATATTCAAACCATGCCATTTAGGATTTAGGAAGCATTTTATTTGTGATTTTCTTCTAATATGTATCAACATGTAAGCCTCACACTGAAATAGGAGTCAGTAAGTTAATAAATTGTTTGAGAGAAATTTTAATTGGAAAAGATAACTTCTACTTTTCCAAGAAATACCTTACATAGATTACTAAAGCTCTAAGCACTCAATAATTAAATTTTTGCTGGTAGAAGTGATGTTTCAGTGATTTTAAATCATTTAATCTGGTAAGGTTTTTACTTATTATAACTACCCTTGTTAGAAGGAACAAGTTACTGAAAATCAATTATTAAGTATAAATTGAAGCTGTTTGTTAAAATAGTATATTTAGTTAAATGGTTAAAAAATCATATGTACTATATATTTAACTTGATTTTTGTATCATTGGAATGAATGCATTTAGTCTTATTCAAAAGGAAGAGTCCCTGAAGTAACTGAACTTAGGAAATTGTGGATATAAATGATCTTTAATAAAATGAGGCTGTGCCAGTTAAATGTCATTTGTTTAGAAAACAAGGAATATAACATAGGATGCTTTAATTTAATAGTAATTTTAAAATATGTTGCTTGCTGAGATGTTAGAAAACCAGTGATTACAATTGTAAGGAATAGGGTGTTTCCATGATATAACTTGTTAGCTTCACAAAGTTAAAATGTCACTCTGATACCTGAGCATCTGCTTGAATCAAATGGCAGGCCTCAGAATGTTGCTTCTGCATATCTGTGAAGCATTTTGAGCTTCCTCAGCTCAGGACAGAGGACGTGTTGTCAACATTCTCTGAAAAATCAATATTTTGGTAAAAGAATAGTTAGTGTTGGGTTAGTGCAACTCTTAAAATTTCCGTTTTATTCAGTGTTTATTCTTTAACACCTGTGAAGCAGCATTAATTCATTAAATAAAAGTATAAAGGCTACTGGTAAATTAGGGACCACCACTAAAAACCAGCATAGCATTTGCTGTTGGAGCTACATCTTCATATCATCTTGATTGGTTCAGGTTGCCCACAAGTCAGCTGCTGCTGTGCTTATTTCCTTTTGTCTCAGAAATGCTGCTATGTTCACACAGCAAGCATTGCAAGTGACCAGGAGTGGCATCCCAGGATGGTCCATAGCCAGTGACAGCCCAGCCTGTGCAGAAGTATAAGAGCACAGCTAAATTGAACTAGTTCATGATCCAGAGCTTGCAGGAAGGGTAGCAGACAGACATCAAGATTTTGCTGGGCTTCTTCCTCTTCCCTTCCTGCTTCCTTCATTGGTATCCTCTGGGGATATTTACACATCAACCATATCCCAGTATCCTCTTCTGGGAATAACAACCTAAGACAGGCAAGATTTGAACACATCTTATTAATCAAAAATTGAGTATTCCAATCCCTCTAAAGTATTGCTTTATTTTTAGACTCCCATATTTCCTCTGTTTTATTAGTTTTATCTCTTATATTCTTTTTTAACTCCCATACATCTTTACTCTATATACTAGAGTTTCTTTTTAAGTGACATCGGCACCGTATATCATATGAGATAGAACCTCTATGAAAATAAAAATTCAAAACTTTGATTCATTTATAAATTTTAGTAGCCTCCATTGAAATGCTTAAGTATTTTTGCCAAGTGTTTGTTGTTTCAATATCTTTCTAGTTAGAGGCTTCGTTCTTCTAAATTAGGTCTAATATTTTCTTGAAATTGAGCAAAACAAAACCATAAAAAGTGAGAATATCAAGACACAAGGGAGACTCCTTTAGTGATCTAGAAGTCTTAAATGTTGACTCATTTCATATATTGATTATTGTAACAAATGTTTATGGAGAAATTACCATTTTGTAGGCACTATTCTAGGTGCTGAAGATACAGGGAAGTTAAATAAATGTGCCACTTATTTGGAGTAGTGATGGTGGGGTGAGACAAATAACAACCAAATAATGATAAAAAATGAAGTAATCAAAAGCACTCTAGAGGAAATAAAACACAAGATGTAAATACAAGTGGCAGTAACTACTATTTTATGAATGTGCCTGATAATGGAGCAGAGCCCCAACTGACAGTGTGTAGTAAGAGAAGACACCGCAAAAGGTGGAGGGATGGTCCAGGCAAAGAGAAGGCCACAAGGAGGAGGACAGCTTGGGGTATATTTGTGGGAAAAGTACATAAGCCGGGATGGCTCAAGTGCAGAGAGAGAGTGGTCGGGCCGAAGGCAGTAACTGGGGATCAGATCCATATGCAGGGTATAGGGAAGAGCTGGCCTTTTCTTTCAAGTGTTAAGGAAGGCCATGCAAGATCTTTAAGGTCTTCTCAGGGCTTTCTCTGGTCACCTTCAACACATGGACTGTAGGGGTACCCGTGCAGAGTGTCGCAGTTCTTCAGGGCCCTTACCATGCTCTAAAGCACTGAACTCCTCCAGAAATGAAGACTCTCCGTGAATCTTAGGCTTCTTGATGTTTCTTATCCTTTGCTCTGATTTCCAGACCTTCTTTTGTGTTCCACTTCTGGACAAGAAAAGGCAACACATTTTTCCTGCAGTTCACTCACAAATAAGCCTCTTTTTTGGTAACTGAAAAAGAGAGACATGAAGGTTTGGAAATATTTCTTTTGATTAATTTAGAGTGGGGTTTCTTAATCTCAGTTGTGTTGATACTGGAGCCTGTCAACTCTTGTTTTTTTCTGGGAAGGACTGAATTTTAGGATGTTTTACAGCATTCTGAACCTCTACACACTAGATGCCAGTAGCACCACTACAACCAGCACATCTGTGACAAACAGATTGTCTCAGATGTTGCAAATGTCTCCTTGGGGGTCAAAATCCCTCCAGTTTAGGATTTTGCAAAAGAAACCAACTTTATTCCAAATACATTAACCAAATTATTGGTTAATATTTTTACATGAATGATTTTAAATGAAAAATAAAATCTTTTTTCTAGGTGCATAATGAGTTTTTAAAGTGCCACATTACTTCCACCTACGCCTTCATCCTACCTATTATCAAATCTCCCCAATCTGTGCTTACTCAACTAGTACTGCTAATTTTGCATATCAGGATGGAGAAAAACATAGACTCCCTCATACGTAAATGACACATTAATAAAAGTTCCCATTTAGGTCATGCATGTAACTGTATTGGTGAGGTGGTTGTTTCTATGGCGTTTTGTAAAACAAATTTTTTAGAAGAGGTTTTATGTTTGTTTTATGTATGATTTCTTTCTGTAAAGCACATGAGAATATCATGCACTCACTTTCAGTGGTATTTAATAAATTCTTATTATAGTTTTTCGAACTTAAAATATTCACAATTTGTTATTTGAATTTCCATGCATTTTAAAGAAGAGTAGAATTCAATCCAAATTAATTGGTGTACATTTATTGAACAGCCAGATGCAGAACTAGGTATCATATTTCAACACATCACATATTAGAAATGCAAAGTTGTTCATTCCACATTGTAGAAGTCACATTCAAAGGTGAATTCAGTGGGAATAGTGTCCTTTGGAGTTGTATACCACTGATGTCTGACAGAAATGATACAGTGTAGATATTCCTTCCCTTCTAGAAACTTGTACTAAAATGTAAAGAATTATATTAAAATATAAAAAACGAAACCTCAATAACCTGCATCCTATAGTTATAACTGAGAGATAATACACAGAAAGAGCAAAATATTTGCTATAGGATATAGGAAAAACCAATAGCACATTTTTGCACTTTTCTCTCTCACATTGTAAATCAACACTTTGATCCCAAATGAATGCGAATTTTTCCTACATATCTAACAAGCAATGCTCTATCAGAAAGCAGCTGGATGTTCCCCAACTTAGCTCAATTCTGCCACTATTTGGAGAGAACAACAGACCCCACAGGTTGAGGGCTCAGTCCTAAGACTAACCTTAACATCAGACACCAATCACCTGTGACCTATGCTTCCAACAAACCTGAAATAAATTGAGTCTTTTTTCACCTTTCCTTGAGTTTGATTAATTTTCTAGATTGGTTCACAGAACTCAGGGAAATATTTTACTTACCTTTGCCAGTTTATTATAAAGGACATTACAAAGGATACAGATGAACAGCCAGATGGAAGGCACACATAGGGCAAGGTACAAGAAAAGGGGCAGAGTTTTCATGACCTCTCCAGATGTGCCACCTTCTAAGAACTTCCACATGTTCACCTATCTCAAAGCTACCCGAACTTAGTTCTTCTGTTTTATTTTATTTTTTTATTGAAGTTTCATTACTTTGATATGATTGATTAAATCCACTGGCCATTGATGACCAACTTCAGGTCCTCTACGGTCTTGGAGGTTGGGGAATGGGACAGAAATTCCCAACTGTCTAATCATGCCTAAGTCCTTTGTGGTGACCAGCGTCTGTCCTGAAGAGATGGAGGCTCCAGCTACCAGCCATCTCATTAACATACAAAATCACTCTTATTACTCCAGAGATTACAAGTATTTTAGGAGATATATGTTAGGAAATAGGAGAAAGAACAAAATACAATTCAAAATATTACATTAGCCGGGCGCGGTGGCTCACGCTTGTAATCCCAGCACTTTGGGAAGCTGAGACAGGAGAATCGCGAGTTCAAAGCCAGCCTCAGCAACGGCGAGGCGCTAAGCAACTCAGTGAGACCCTGTCTCTACATAAAACACAAAATAGGGCTGGGGGATGTGGCTCAGTACTTGAGTATCCCTGAGTTCAATCCCTGGTACCAAAAATATATATATTATATTTGTCCAATTGGCACTGTGGTCACTCAGAAGAGATCAACTTATTGCCTTCTAATTTGTTTTAAGGAATTATGGAAAAGGCAAGACTTGACTTAAACTTTGAAGAATGAGAGAGAAGAGGATATGAGCAAAATGGTGGCAAAAGTGTGAAAAAATGATTTATGAATTTTCTAGACTCATTGGAGCAGTGGGAAATGAAAATGTGCATCATTGATAGTCCTGTGTGTTAAGTGATTTAAGCAAAGAAAATTTTTGGAGTAACCATGGAAAGGCTTGGGTAACTCTACCTGGGAATTCCAACATCAAGATACTTTTTTCTTTTTTCTTTCTTTTTTTCTTTTTGATAGAACTATCTCCGGTCAGCAGAAGGTTAAGATGGATATAGTAACACACCCACTAGCATCATTATATACTTGCTTGTGGTATTTTATTATATTTGGGTTATTCTCCAAATATATATTTGGGACAGCATTTTCAGAAAATGTTTCCAATTTACAGGGATCTATGGATTGGATTTAGAAAGTAATGTGTAATGAGCTTATAGCATTAACTATATCAATTTCCAAAATAGAATTCACTTACTGAGGTACTGAATCTGGGCAGGTACTGAGGTGAAAAGATATTCTACTTAGAAAACTTTCAAATTGATGGTACAGTTTATTTATAAAGATACCTAAGCCTAATGAACCACTTCAATTTTTCTAACACTTTTCAGCATTACTGATGATGACTTTTATGATTGTGAGCATTGAAGTCAAAACCCTTAAAAATTTTGAGCCAATACTATTGTCTTAGTTCAGGCTACAATAAGTAAAATATTCATATACTAGGTGGCTTACACAACAGGAATCTAGAACTCATAGTTCTAAAGAGTAGGAAATCTGAGATCAAAATACAACCAACTTCGTTGTTGATGAGGACGGTCTTTCTGGTTTGCAGAAGAGCTCCTTCTTGTTGTGTCCTTCCTGCTGTATCCTTCCACAGAGTAGAAAAAGAGTTCTTCGGGCCTGGGGTTATGGCGCAGTGGTAGCGTGCTCGCCTAGCACGCGGGAGGCACTGGGTTCGATCCTCAGCACCACATAAAAAATAAAATAAAGATATCCTGTCCACCTACAACTAAAAAATAAATATTAAAAAAAAAGAGTTCTTCATTTCTTCACAAGGGTATTAATGCCATTGTGAAGTTTCATCTTCATGACCTAGTCTAACCCTCCTTACATCCTGAAGATCCCACCTCCGAATACCATCACACTGGGGATTAGGGTTTCAACATATGAATTTTAGGAGCAAACAGATATTCATTCTACAATTATGATGGTCATTTCAGTTTTGCATTTCTTATTTTAATTTTAATAGATTTTTAAAACAAATGCATCAGGTACTTATCTATTGTTCATCAATTTTATGAATTTTCAAATTATGGCATTTTTCCATTAATTTTATTTTTAACTAAAAAATGAAATATTTTTTTAATGTTTATTTTTTAGTTGTAGGTGACAGAATATCTTTATTTTAAAAAATAAAATATTTTAATGAATTAAAATATTATAGTTAAAAATGTTGAACTTTACATTTTATTAACAAAGTAGGGAAATTCATTATAAGAAAAATGATTCATATAAATATAACCCAACAGAGTACATTTATGTAATCACAGGTCTTGAAGGAAAGATTTACAGTTACAAGTTGTTCTAAATGAATTTAATATAAAGGAGACTGCCAACCTTATTAGGGATAAATTGTTCTAATATAATGGAAAATAAAATTTGCTTTAGACTATAAGTAAACTCTAATTGTTGGCAGGTGTTGAGTTAACTGGTAGTAAAAAGCACTACAAACACTCTCAAAAGACACATTTTCTCAATGGTTAGTGCCGAACACAGGTTTTCTCCCATTTTATCTTTAAAAATGAGGTTGCTACTACAAATAAGCCACATTCGGTATCAAACTGCTTAAGCTAGTGCTTTGTGTAAATCTAACAAATGATAGGGGATTTGGGCAAATGTCGTTTTTTCCAAAGCCTTACAAATGTACAAACGTGTAAAGGGCATTGCTGTAAATTATTTGATATTCTGTAGCACAAGACACTTTAACTCTGTATTTTCATATTTGACATTTTCACTGATAAAATTTATAAAACACCACTTTTATTTACTTTTCAGCCTTTATGTTTGTTAGAATAGTAAAATGGTAAACAGAGGCACAGTAAAGTTGCAGATTTTATTTGAACAGACAATGATTCTTGTATCAAGCAGTTCCAGACTAGAAGTGAGTGATTTAGGAGTTTTACTGAGGGAACTCAAAAGAGCTTTTCATGGAACAAACACAGAAGCAAAGTAAAGGAAATATTTGCCCAGTTATAATTATATGCTTCCCTTATTTGTTCTGTCCCATTGTGAAGTCCTTAGTCATCGATGTTTGTTGGCTATTTCTGATTGGTTCTGTTTTTATTTAATATAAGATTTTACAAGTAATAGCTCAGGTTAAGTTTATGTTTGTAAATCAGACAATGTTGAGATCACTTAGAAAGCCTACCTGTGTCCACTCAGGAGGTCTTCAAGGCAGGTCTCCATTTGAATTGACTTGAGCATCTAACACTCAGAAGATGACAATGAGAAAGGTGGACCTCAGGCCAAGTAGAATGAAGAGGCAGTAGGAAGTTTTCTTCCTCTCTACACTCCACTCTCAAGTGAAGAAAGATTCTTAGTTACTGGTCATAATGATTAAAAGGATAAAATTAAGCATTCATTTATTTCTATTCATCTTCATAGATTCCTTGTTTAATACAAATTACCTGATGAAGGAAAGACTACTCTCTTTACCCAAAGAAACCTGAGTATGCAGTAGTCTCTTGCCACTGAAGATAGCCAATATATGAGCAATGGAATACAAAACTGGGGCCTTTTATAGTGGAATGGATACAAGTAAGATTTCAGGCTTATAAGTGTCTCTTGTTTGGGCTTATAATGAAAACATTTACAAGACAAGATACACCATGAAGGCCTCTGAAAACCCCCTAAATGAAGCCAGCCTGGTTAGGGATTTAAAAAAGTTAAATTATTTAAGCTCATGAGGATGGCAACCTGGAAAACATGGATTCACAGCATTCTTGAGCTGTGCTCCAAAGTTTTGTAAGATGGCAGTAGCACCAAAGGCTTAGAACCACAAAAGAGGGTGGTTACATCATTTGTTTGTCAGGAACTCAGACTGGTTCTGGCAAAAGTTAAGTCATCATGTAAAGAAGAAATTAAATGACTATTTTCGTTTGTTGTGTAGGTCTCAGAAATGGAGTGTAGTGTCCCAACTCAATGATTTTGTAGAAGTTAGCAGACAATGCTCCAGGGAAGTAGTGGCTTGACTTGGTTTTGTACATTTGGGAGTTTAAGTGTAGCCTGGTTCAAAAGTTCAGCTATAAAAAATGCCTAAGATCTACTTTAGCAATGGCCTCCAGATCTATTTTAGGTGCTCCAAAACAGTATTACTCCATTTCTATTTACTTTCTTGATACCTCATAGTGGAGAAAGATGCCCTAGAAAAATCTCAATTATTTCTAAATTTTATATAAACCTACAGTATTATGACTAAAGAGAATCTGTAAGATACTACATTGACTATATTATTTTTAATTTCTTTCTTCTAAAAGCTAAGTTAAAATAATAATATGACTTTATTAAAGATTCTGTTCATTTAACTCTTAGTTAAAGGCTTGTATTTTTCCCCTTGTCTGGATATTTGCTGAGATTAATTTTTCATGTAACTGTTTTGGTACCCATTATCTGTCACTCTCTTCTCTCCCCTCTCCTATTCCTAACCTCTAGTGAATTCTGTTTTACTCTGCTCCACTGGTATCTACATTTTTAGATTCCACAAATGAGTGTAGTATTTGTCTTTTTTTGCCTGGCTTATTTCACTTAATATGATGTTCTATATTTATACATGACACACATGTATTAAATTATAATACTGTACCCCATAAATAAGTACAAAGTAAAACTTAGGTTGAAAAATGTTCAAAGGTATTCATTTGCTGTTTTTATAAACATTTTGAAGAAGGTTATTCAACTTGGATTTCAATAGGCAACTTTTTCTCATTAATGGTCAGTCAAACTGTAGGCCTTATGTTCTCATCATGCTGAAATGGCTCTCAGACTCTGTTGTATCCATTTGGGACATTTTTTTCTCCTTACCCATCATTTACTTTTTATTTAATAGTTTATTTCATACAAAAGTGAAGGAGAAGTAGTTGAAGTTGATATTGTAATAAACTATTGTAATAAACTATGGTATAGGAGGCATTTGCAATACCTAATTCAACTAAAATAGTCAAATATTTACTGAATGAGTTACATAGTAGACCCTACACTAGGGTACAGACAATTGAAATGGAAAAAAGAAGTCAGAGTATATCTGGAAATATAGACTTACCTATACAAACACACACACACACTTACACATTGCATTCTGAGAAATAGGTAAGCGTAGTTTCCTTACCAGTTGGAAAAGGGAAAGGGAATATTTGGTTATAACTGAAATCACAAAGCATGTACCTTTTTACATGAAAATCAATAAGAATGTTTTCATATAGCTAGATTAGTATATTACTTTCTTGAGTGTATAGGAAGAAGAGAATTTCTGGCATAAAGATTTCCCAATGCCATGGAAAAAATATTTATTTGGGATCATCATGGCTGGAATAGTGACTATATCAGAGTAGTTGGAGTTTGACTTTTGTTTTTCTTTCTCACATTCTCTTTTCCTTTCCTTTTTTGTTTCTTTGATATTTACTGGGTGAATATTTACTGTGAAATATTCTACTATAAACATATTGGCAGAAGTATGTGTTTGGAGGGTAGAGTACAATGTAAGATGACTTAATTTTTTTAAGGGCAGTGATTTAGTATTTGAAATATTGTAGTCAAGATTCCAAGCTGGGCACGGTGGCTCAAGCCTGTAATCCCAGCACTTAGGGAGGCTGAGACAGGAGAATCGTGAGTTCAAAGCCAGCCTCAGCAATGGCGAGGTGCTAAGCAACTCAGTGAGACCCTGTCTCTACATAAAACACAAAATAGGGAAAGGGATGTGGCTCAGTGGTTGAGTGCCCCTGAGTTCAATCCCCAGTACCAAAAAAAAAAAAAAAGATTCCATGTCCTGTAGTCATTAAAAAGCAATTGAAATTTATTCTCAGGTTTATTGTTATTGTGTTTAGTATGTTGTTTATGTTTGTTATGTTAGGAAAGAATTTCTTCTTTGAAAGGGAGGGTTTAAGACATGTGGTTGGCTAGAAAGACTGTGTAGGTGGCACTCTCACAAAATGACATACAAGTCTGGCAAAGTCTAGAATGTGGGGTGGACTCTTATCTCACTTTGGTGAGAAGATACTTACTAGAGAATATTTCTGTATCTGCCTCACAAAGAACAGCTGAAGGACAGAGATATTTTACTGAGTGTTTGACAAGAGAGCACCATTTTCCAGATCTTATTGAACAAAATTGTATATGCTGCTTTATTTTATTTTGTGTGCTTGCTAATACAGTTTTGAAATTCATAAAGTATTTTGTTGAGCTTTACTTGCATTTATTGATATCTCTGGTATACAGCCTTGGTGAACAGAGGCTGTATATGACCAGAGAATACACCTGTTTCTCCAAAGAGTTTGTTACGTCCTGGTTATCCAGTTTGTCTTACTTCAGTTCTTAACACTTTCTTCCTTTCTGCTTCTCTCATATCTTTCCTTCTTTCAGAGTGATCACACCAGGATTTAGCTAGCAACAGGATAGCCTAGGTCAAGGAATGAGTTTAATCTAGAGGGAGATGACAAGAAAACATATTGAGGCAAGGCAGACAAACTACAACAATTAGCAATCATCAATCCAAAGTATAAGAAGATTGAGTCCAGAAGACACAGACTGGGAAAAACGTGAGGTGGCCGTAGGTCACAAGGCCAAGCTGAAGGTTAGTCCCATTGCACAACTCGCAGGCTCACCACAGGGCACATGGCCAATAGCTGAGTGTCCCTCAGATGCCTCTCTGCACAGGGAATTCTTCGTGTATTTTCTATCATGATAAGAATAAAGACTGACTTGAACTAAAACTCTATAATGGGCAAACAATATGCGCTCACTCTTTTGCAGCAAACCCCAAAGATATTCAATTGTTTTTTCAAGGCTAGTGGGTAATGGTAAAAGAAGATTTGAATTTTTTGAAACAGAGATCTGATTTTGTATGTATTAGTCTTCAAATTTCTGTGTTTTCTTACTGCTTTAAGTTTTTACAAGCATATTAAACTGAGGTGATTGTAAGATGAGTTCATGTGTATGACCTGATTAAGTATTTCATGTCCCAATTTTTGTAATAGTCTTTATGTGTGGCCTCAGGAGTTATGATTGCTTACTTAATTTATTTGGCTCATTATACTCTTCAGGGAAGAGAACGGGGAAAACAAAGCAACACAGAACAAAAAAATGTGGAATTTTTTACATGTGTTTTAAATTGGGACTCCTTTCTATCCTATGGGAACATCTTATCTTTATATTATGTTGGGACTAAAAGTATTATACCTGCTATCTGTTTTCTTTCCATATTATTTACTAAGGCTTTGATCTTCCAAAAAGTATCATCTTTTCCAAAGTATTCATTCTTTTTGCTTTAAAATCATCTTTAATAACAAGTTCATGTAGATCCCATTGACTAGGGAAATACTTTCTGATATCTTAATTTTAAGGTAATATAAGATAATTAATATAATAATAATTAAAGTAATATAAAATAATAATAATTAGTCATTAGCATGGCTAATTATCATGATACCTATTTGATTTCTTAAGCAAAAATGTTAAATTTGTAAATTTACATTCAAAAGTTGAATAATGTAATCAGACTTTTACTCCTAAGTCTCCAACCACCTGCTTGTGGTAATGCTTTCTAGTACACACACCAGCATTCTTTTTTTTTTTAATATTTATTTTTTAGTTGTAGGTGGACAGAATATCTTTATTTTATTTTTATGTGGTGCTGAGAATCGAAACCAGTGCGTCTCGCGTGCTAGGGGAGCACGCTACCACTGCGCCATAACCCCAGCCCCCACACCAGCATTCTTACAGAGGGTGATTTCACCTACACCAGTTACCTCCTTGACTGTCCTTGGGAAAAACTGCCATTCTCAAAACTAGTTGATCTCAGCATCTAAGAGAAACTCATGAGTATCATTATAATTTTAAATTGTGCATTTGAATGAAAGGATCTAGGTGGGATACATTAGAAAGACATTGGATGTCTCTGATAAGAATAAACTTTGGGGGGCTGGGATTGTAGCTCAGTGGTAGAGCGCTTGCCTCGCATGCGTGAGGCCCTGGGTTCGATCCTCAGAACCACATACAAAGCAATAAAATAAAGAAATTGTGTCCATCTACAACCAAAAAAATATTTAAAAAAAAAAAAAGAATAAGCTTTGGGAAAGGGTCAGTATACAGAGTAAGTTAAATGTACCATGATTAACTGGACTGTGAAATAATGAGAAAGAAATATAATACAGATGATTCTGGGCGGAAACATGAAGAATAACAGCTCAAATCCTCTTCCCCAAATTTTAAAGGTCAAATTTGAATTGAAGAAAGTATCACTTGGATGATCCTAGTCCACAGGACACTAGATTACAAAAAACAGTAGAGGTATTGTGTTTTCCTTTGAACTTTGTGATATCAACAAAGTAGAGATCAAACGTCTTGATTCAAACTTAAGGCTTATTAAGAGCAGGTGTACATTAGACATGGTTTTCTTTTCAAGAATAAAAAGGTTTTCTAATATAATTACATTGATAGAAACATTAGTCAGGCTGAAAGAAATCTAATTAATTATTTCTTATAACCTTCTTTAGTTTTATATGAGCTAGTTATAAATGTTCCAAAATAGTTCATATTTTCAACTTCCTTTATTATTATAGGCTTTTAAAAATTATGTTTAATCAGCAAAAATACCAAGTAGCACTTTGGGAGGTGAGTTCAAAGCCAGCCTCAGCAACTATGAGACACTAAGCAACTCAGTGAGACCCTGTCTTTAAATAAAACACAAAATAGGGCTGGGGTTGTGACTCAGTGGTTGAGTATCCCTGAGTTCAATCCCTAGTACCAAAAAAAAAAAACCCCAAAAAAACACACAAGTAGTTTTTGACTAAACTACAGAGTAATTTCCAATTTCTGAAGACTTTCTTCCATAGACTTGACATATATAACATAAAACTAGTTATTTCATTCAGGGTTTATCTACTATTATTTAGAAGATTTGAAGGTCATGAAATTAATGTTCATCCCTTTTGAAATACAAGTTCCACAGCTGAGAAGTTAACTCAGCATATTTTAGTGAGAACTGTCTGCAGGCTATATATGCAATTCGAATAGAAGGCTTTAGATTTCCGTGTTAAGCATTTCCATTAAAAATAGCCTAGGTAAAGAACTTCAAATACATTCAATCATTATGTTGCTTTAGATAGAGTTACTTAGGCTTAAATACTCTACTTAAATATACATGTTCTGATTATTTGATTGCTTCAATTAATGAACATATTCAAATACAGAATTTGATTCCCTTTCCTCTCATTGGTAATTCTGCCTCGCTTTAGTGAAATAGCCAAATGTGTGTCTTTATTCTTCAAAGATTTTGTGTCTTAAAACAATTATGAATGTGTGCATTTTGAAAGAGCCTAACATGGAAGACGATTTGAACAAGGCTTAGCTGCTTGCAACTTTGAAATCCTTTGGTAAAATACTTTTCAAAACAAAGCAAAGGATTTCAAAACAAAACAAAGCAAAGCAAAAAAAATCTTAGTAACACTAGGGGGCGCTAAGAGCTCCCGCTAAAGTTTTTTTCCTTGTTCGGCTCGAATGGAACTCTGGTTCCATTCTGGTTCCCCATTTTAATTTATCACTTTAAGGGATAGTACCTTTCTCTTTATTTGACGAGTAGAATTTTTTTTTTCTGTCAAAAGTCCTGGGAGAGAATGGAAAATGTTGCGTCAGCTTGTATTTTCAGGATACAGATACTCGAATCCACCGAATGCCGATTTAAATGATCTTTTAAAGGTATTCACTTATTCCAGTGTCTACATATGGCTTCTTATTATAGCCTGTGCTTAGTAAAGATTATTTTATTCTACAACAACACAGTAATATTGACAGCTAAAGTCGATTAGGTTTTATTCATATCAAATATAGCATGAATACTTTATAAGGATTTTCTTTTTTAATTTTTTAACACAGTGCTTTGGTGTTGAGCAGCTTCTTTCCTCTACAGTGTAAATGAGAAATTGGAAGATTAAGTAATTTGCTCAAAGATAAAATATTTAATAGGGATGAGTCAAAATTCAGAATACAGGTCTTTGTGTCAGCAAAATTTCCTGTTTTGATTTATCATGCATTGAACTTTTGGCTTATATCTATAAGTAGGTATGACTTAAAATATCCCTAGTCCATGTATTTCAAGCCATGTGTTTTGCTTTTTTTTCTTTAAAGAAAATATGATTTCCATTGTTAAAACAAACTATAAGGCCAGAAAATATACTATAATGCAAGTAATGTATCTTAGAATTATATCATCAAAATAATTTTTTGTTTCTTCAAAAAGCCCTGTGCACTTGAAAAATGGTCATTACATATGAATTATTTCCCTATATTTCTTGTCTAATTAGTTACTGAATGTGAAGCACCAGTGATGGGTGAAACACTGTGGGCAATACATGCATAGAACGCTATTGCCAATGTCCTCTGTACACAGAAACATGCAAGCAAACCATACAGGAAACTGATCTAATGGACAATGAGCAATGCTTATAGAAAATGCATTGGGATTTCAGCAAAGGCACAAGTGACTGCAGTTTGAGATGACCAAAAAAGAGTCACAAAACAATAGGGGCTGGATTGGGTGTCAAAGAACGGCAATGTGAAGTACAAAAGAAGAGGAGATTTCCAGCAAGGCAGCTCTATTAATAAAAGTCATTTCTAAGGGATGTAAATGGGAACATGTATGAAATTTGGGAAAGCCATAAGAGACATCGGATATCAGTAGTTGGGGGGAAAAGGTAGTATCAACAATAGAAGGTGGGCCAAAATTTTTGGACTTTTACTTTTGTACATTCACTCACTGTGGCAAAGATGGTAATGACTATGCCAGAACTACGTGTGTGAAGATGGATCTTGAGTGCGAAGGCTGAATTTCAGGAGAATATAGGAGATAGGAATAGAGATTAAGAGACTTACAGATGGGGCTGGGATTGTGGCTCAGTGGTAGAGCGCTTGCCTCGCATGCGTGAGGCCCTGGGTTCGATCCTTAGCACCATATATAAATAAAAAAATTAAGATGTTGTGTTCATCCACAACTAAAAAAATAATTAAAAAAAAGAGAGACTTACAGACTCCTGGTCCAAGTTATAAAGGACTTGGATTTAAGGCCTGGCGATGGGTAGGAGGTGGAGGGAGGGAGGGTAGAGAGAGAGGGGTAAGGAGTTTTGACATAATGACTTTACCGAGATGTAATTCTCATATCACAAAATTTGCTCTTTTAATTTAATGCTACCGTGTGGTTGATAATTTCAAAATTATGCAACAGTTGCTACTGTCAAATTTAAGGGTATTTCTTTCACTCCAAAAAGAAACCCCCTATGCATTCGTCGTTGCTTCCCAGTCCTCTTTCCATCCTGTCCCTGGCAGCTACTGATCTGTATTATGTACTCATGGATTTGCCTGGTCTGGACCTTCGTGTCATGGAATAACACAACACAAGGCCTTTTGTGATTGGTTCCTGTCACTTCACCTAATGCTTTCTGGATTCATTGACATTGTTGAATATATCAGTATTTCCATTTTTATAGCCATTTATACTATGGTAAGAATACTGTATTTTGTCTACGTTTTCATTATTTGATACATATTTGGGTTATTTGCACTTTTTTAGTTGTTATAAATAATAATAGTATCTCATGGATGTGCCTTTGTCTGATGTTAAAGAGAACTTTTCCATTTCTTATGGGTCTTTTCTACATACTCTTTGAAAAATATCTATTCAAGTTCCTTCCTTGCTTTTTAAATTGGTTTGTTTGTCATTTTGTTGTCAAGTTCTGGGGGTCTTTTATATGATCTACATGTTAAACCTTTGTCAGATACATGATTTTCAAGTTTTTTTAAATCCCATTTGTAACTGGGTTGTTTTTTTTTAATTCATTGATAACATTGTGTTTTGTTTTTATTTTTGGTACCAGGGATTGAACTCAGGGGTATTCGACCCCGGAGCCACATCTCTCGCCCTATTTTGTGTTTTATGTAGAGACAGGGTCTCACTGAGTTGCTTAGTGCCTCGCCCTTGCTGAGGCTGGCTTTGAACTCGCAATTCTCCTGTCTCAGCCTCCCAAAGTTCTGGGATTACAAGCATGAGCCACTGCGCCCGGCTTATTGATAACATTTTTGATGTACAAGTTGTTTTTTGGATGAAGTCTGATTTATCTATTTTGCTGTTGTTTTTGTTCCTTGTACTTTTTTGGTGTCCTGTCTAGAAACCATTACCTAATCTGAGGTCAGACAGATTTATGCTCATGTTTTCTCCTATCAGTTTAATAGTTTTAGGTTTTATATTTAATTCTATTGTTTTAGATCATTGTTTGTTGCCATAACAGACTGGGTAATTTAGAAAAAAAGAAATTATTTATTACACTTCTGGAGACTCAGTATTTGAGTGTTGGCAACAAATGAGGACCTTGGCAGAGCCCTCATGACCTAATCACCTTTTACTAAGCTCCACCTCCTAATACTGTTGCATTGAGGATTAAGTTTTCAACACATGGACTTTGGGGAAAACATTCAACTATAACATTTAAGATCCCATGGATATGATGTGATGTATGGATGCAACAGCATTTCATCATATATGAATAGCTGGACCATCTGTACCCGTACCATTTGTTGAAAACACAATTCTTTCCTCATTAATTGTCTTGACACATGTGGGAAATCAGTTTGTGGTAAATCTAAGGATGTGTCAATTCTAGTACATTTATATCTATGTTCATCCTTGTGCTAGTAGGGCTTGGTCTTGATTAGTATATTTTCATAGAAAAATTTGACATGAAAACTTCTTAATGCTTCCGATTTGTTCTTTCTTTTCAAAATTGTTTTGGTCTTTTTTTTTTCCATATGAATTTCTAAGATCGACTTGTTAGTTTCTGCAGAAAGCTAGCTGAGATATTGACAGGGATTGTTCTGAATCTGTAAGTCAATTTGGGAGCGTTACCATCTTGGCACTAATAGTATGCCAATCCATGAACTTGAGATATAGGTAATGTGTTTTATATATTTCTCCTTTATTTTTTCAATGTACTTTCTGATTTTTTTTTTTTTTTGCAATCTTCAATGCAACAGTATTAGGAGGTGGAGCTTAGTAAAAGGTGATTAGGTCATGAGGGCTCTGCCAAGGTCCTCATTTGTTGCCAAAACTCAAATACTGAACATCTGAGTCTCCAGAAGTGTAATAAACAATTTTGTTTTCTTTCTAAATTACCCAGTCTGTTATGGCAACAAACAATGATCTAAAACAATAGAATTAAATATAAAACCTAAAACTATTAAACTGATAGGAGAAAACATGAGCATCAGAAAGTACATGAGCAATGTACAAATCTTACACTTCGTTAAATTTAATCCTAAGTATTTTTATACTCTTTTAAATTGAATTTTTCCTTAATTTCATTTCTGGATTAAGTTATTGTTTACATATAGAAATACAACAGAGTTTTTGCATCCATTTTTGCATACTGATCTTCTTACAACCTCGGGGAAATATTTTTTTGGGAATAATATTTTTTGGTAGATCCCTATATGCAAGATCATGATATCTTCAGAGGGAAATGGTTTTATTTATTCTTCTCCAATTAGGATGCCTTGTAGTCCCCGCCTTTTTTTTGCCTAGAATCTCCAAAACAATGTTTAATATAAGCAGCAAAAACAGACACTGTTATCTTATTGCTAAACCTAGAGGGAATGCATTCAGTATTGGACCATAATGTTTGACAGTAACTGTTAATTTTTCATAGAGACCCTTTTAAAGTTGGGAAATTCTCTTTCATTCTTAGTTTAATTGGTTTTTATGTCATGAAAAGCTATTGGATTTTGTCAAATGTTTTAATGCATTAATTGGGAAGTTATTTTTCCTTCTGCATTTTATCAATATGATAAATACAATAATTGATTTCCAAATATTAAACCAAGCTTTGATTACTGAGATAAATCTCCTTTGGTATATATTGCTTTTTATATTGTGGTGAATTGAGTTTGATCATACTTCATGGAATTCTATACCAATATTTATAAGGGTTATTGCTCTATAGCTTTTTATTTTTGTGATTTTTTTTCTGGTTTTAGTATCAAGATAATATTAGCATCTTTAAGGAACTGACACAATGTTACCTCCAATTCTACTTTTCAGAAGAACCTGTGAAAGGAAGATGTTAATGACAGTTAAGACATCATCTAGGCTTGGGCCTTCTTTTGTGAAAAGGTTTTTTTCTTTTTTTTTTGATTTTTTTGTTTTTTGTTTTTGGTCCAGGGACTGAACTGAGAGGCACTTAGCCACTGAGCAACATCCCCAGCTCTTATATATTTTATTTAGAGACAGGGTCTCGCTGAGTTGCTTAGGGGCTTGCTAAATTGCGGAAACTGCCTTTGAACTTGTGGTCCTCCTGCCTCTGACACTACAGCTTCTGGTATTACAAGTGTGCCCCACTGCACCTAGCATGTGAGAAGGTTTTCAACTACTAATTAAGTCTTTAATTACAGGTCCTCTCAGTTTTTCTGTTTCTTTTTGAGTCAGTTCAGTAGTTTGTGTTTTTATGGATTTGTTCATTTCATAAAGTTGTCTAATAATGACATACAGTTGTTTGTACTATTTACTCATAATCATTTTATTTTTCATATCTGTAAAATTTATAGTTTTTTCTCCACCTTTATTCCCATTTTAGTAATGATTCTTCACTGTGTTTTTCTTGACTAGTTTAGATAGCAGTTTGTCATTTTTAAACTATGTTTTTCTTTTGCATTGCTGGAGACTGGGGCAACCTAGGGCTTGCATCTATTAGGCAAGTGCTCTACCACAAAGTTATGTCCTCAACCCCCTTAAATCTTGTAATAAAAAGCAAATTTTGGATTAGTTGATTTTTCCATTATTTTTAGTGTTCTATTTCAACTGTTTATGCAAAATCTTAATCATTTTCTTTACTTGTTTTATGTTTAATTTTCTCTACATTTTTTCTTTATGTCATAGATCAGGTTATTGATTTGAGATCCTTATTTTTTAATATAGGAATTTATTGTTGTAAACTGTTTTCTAAGGACTGCTAAGCTGTATCACATGAATTATAGTATCCAGCATTTTCATTTTAATTTATCTAAAAGTATTTTCTAATTTCTCTTGTAAATTAGTCTTTCATTAATTATTTGTATAAGAGTATGTTAATTTTTACATATATGAATATTTCCCAAATCTTCTTTTTGTATTGATTTCTAATTTTATTCCATTACAGTCAAATACCATATTTTATATGATTTAAAAATATTAAATTTCCTTAAAGCCCTTTTTATGATCTGTCATATTATTTTTCCTGGAGAATTTTCCATGTTACTTTGAAAAAAATTATGTATTCGACCATCATTGAGTGAATGTTCTATTTATGTTCTAGATCTAGCTCTTTAATAATACTGTTTAAATCTTCTATTTCCTCATTCACTATTTTGTCTGCTTCTATCTACTATTGAAAGTGGAGAATTCAAGTTCCAAAGTTAATTTCTTGCTCTGACAAACACACACATTTCTCATAGGGATTCAGCTATTATTTATTTTGTCAGTTAATATAAAAGCAAATTTTTCATATGCATGGAGTATATGTCAAATCCTATAGTACCCCAAGTATTTAAATTTAGTCCCTTTTGGATCCATAGAAGCGCTTCATTAACGTTTAATGCTTGCAAAGCTATGACATACAAAGTGCCTTTGCAGCTTGCATCACAGGCAGATTCTAAGTGAAGTTCACTGAGATACAGTTCACATTGTAGAGTAGCTGCCACTGTTTTGCGACCTGGAGGACTTTCATGTCCTCACTTAGCTCTCTGGCACTAGCTGCAACAAGGAACACACTAGAATAAAGTAACCTACTGATCTCTCTCCCCAAATCCACGAGGTGTCAGAGAAGTAACATTTAGACTTTAGGAGATGTTTATGGGATCTCAAAAAAATCAGAATTTCCTGAAGAAACTTTCAGTAGTTGTCTTTAGCAGGAGTGAAGATTTAGGAAAGAGTGAATGAAGAAGAGAAAAAGTGCAGGAGTGAGAAAAGGAGAAAAGCAACACATGTAAGAGGAGACCTGGGAGGAAGTGACAGCAATGGGAAGAAAGCAGGAAATGAGAAATCAGAGTGAGCGTGGTAAGAAAATTCAGATCTGACTTGTGAAATTTTGACAACTAAGGGTAAAGTTAGCATTAAGAAAAATTAGGAAGGAAAAAGGAAATAACAGTTACTTCAGGTTTTGAGACATAACATACATTAAGAAATAATCATGCCAGATATAGTTGAGCACTTTGCAAACATTATTTTATTTAACTCCCTTTAGGGATGTTATTAAGTATTATAATGCTCCCAATCCTACCACTGCTTTTTGTTGTTTGTTTGTTTGTTTGTTTTGGTGACAGGGATTGAATCCAGAGGCGTTGAACCACTGAACTACATTGCCAGCACTTTTTTATTTTTCATTTTGAGGTAGGGTCTCACAGTTGCTTAGGGCCTCCCTAAATGGCTGAGGCTGGCTTGGAACTTGCTATCCTCCTGCCTGAGCCTCCTACTGGGATTAAAGGCAGGTGCCACCACTTCCAGCCCACCCCTACATTTCACAGATTAAGAAACAGAAGTTCAGAGAGTCTGGATGGATTAAAATCTCAACGTGATAGATTTTGTGTCTACAAAATTTCAAAGCACATGTGTTTCATCTGTGCATTTTCATAGAGACACTCTCTCTTCTTAGATAGTATTTTACAAATTTGGGGAAGCAGTTTTGTCATCATAATGATTGAAGGGTATTAAAATATAATAATATCCAGGACAGAAAAACAGAATAGGTGTTTCTGTGTTGTTGGAGTAATCAATATACCCAAACTCCAGTAGTTTTTAAGTATAATTTCCCATTTGTGAGGATCTTGTAGCAAGTATATGAATATTTCATTATGTTTTCTAGGCTAGTCACCATTGGGTTTTGTACTTTGTAATAAAATTATTTTATTCCTGTTTTGCATTTTAGAGGCACCATATTGTTTTTCATTTTGTTTCTTAAGAGCAGAGTGTGTGTGTGTGTGTGTGTGTGTGTGTGTGTGTAGATGGATTGCTTTTCAAAATTGTAAGGAATAAAATTTATAGCAATTATGATAAAGAGGATAAGATCTGGTTAGTCTGTTTTGGAGCAGTTCATAACAAATAATTTTTAATATCTAGCATCCTCCTTTATCCTCACAAAAATCCTGTTGCAGTTGGTACTATTATTACCTTCATTTTATTTAAAAAGTGGCAATTGAGCATCAGAAGATTTAGTATCTACACAAGCCCACAACTAATATGTGACTTATCATTTTCCACCCTCAGTGTATTGGGTATTCATCATTGCCCCAACTATACTTGTCCCTCAATGCTTGTCTACCTCTGTTCTTACTGTTTGAAAGAAAGACAGAGGCATGGACCTAGTCCTATACTCCAGGTGATTATCACTCACTCTCTGTGGAACCACTCACTACTATTTCAACCAAAACACTAACATATAAACTTTTTATAGGTTTTGGTTGTGAGTAGCAGTGCCTTCATATAAATCATTAGCAAATCTTAGTTACAGTCTTAATTATTCATTGTTTCATTTCTAAGTTATATTAAAATCCTTTTTTCTTTTTTTTCAACTTTTTTTTAGTTGTTGATTGACCTTTATTTATTTATTTATATGTGGTGCTGAGGATCAAACCCAGTGCTTCCCACATGCAAGGCAAGCGCTCTACCACTGAGCCACAATCCCAGCCCCCTTTTTTCTTATTAGTTTATAATATGGACTGATCAACATTAGATTTTGTCAAACTAGACACAAGTGATACTTTAAAAGGTTCTGAAATTATAACTCTTTCATTGAAGAACTTAAATATTTTGTTTTGGTGCAAAATTGAGTCTTTTTTCAAGCTATAGCCATTACACAAAAAGTTAGTTGATATAGAATAAATGTTGAATTAGATATGATCTAAACTCCTTTTACAAGCTGTGAAACTCCTTGTGTGAAGAAAATTGGCAGAATATTTTCCCTAACCTACACTGATCTTCAGGCTTTCAATATTGATGATTCACTGTCCATCATATAAATATAATTTAATAACTAATGTTTTCTCTCATAAACACTCTAATATTGCTCTGATGATTTTGATATCTAATGTAGATATATTTTGTTTGTTGTTTCTTTCTTTTAAAAATGTAGACTTTTCTCGTTGCATCAAAGTGCTAGTGTTTTAATTAAAATTTTTCTGCCTTTGGCATTTGTACACACCACACATTTTAATATATGAATATATATTGCATTTATCATTTCTTTCTGCTTTTTTGCAAACTCAAACTTTAGTCACCTGAGGCCAATAGCATTATGAAAAACAATGGCGGATAGGGATCCACACTTTAGTTTTTCAAGAACGATAGAATATCATATTCAAAGACATTCTTCTTTATGAATATTCATAGAAATAAATATTAGGGTCAGATTGTTTCTGGGCTTTCAATTTTAATATTGTCTGAATGTATATAAGCTATATTTTTGAGGTTATTTTTTTGTTATGGATAGATTCAAGATGAATGAAAATTAAGTTTCTACAGTGGATTTTTTCTGAGGACATTTTGCATATAACAGATTTTTCTTCACCTACTTATCTATCTTTAACAGAAATCATGGATGGTGATATTGTCTGAAACTCTTTAAAGGTGGACGGAGCGGGATGTTTGAAAATGCTAAAGAAGGAGAAATTTGAAATAGTCTAAATAATGATCTCTGAGCTAGTACAAAGCAGTGCCCAAAGAATTTAAAATGGAAAAATATCAAATTCAAATATAAAGTACAAATAGTTGATAAGAACAAAAAATCATATTTAAAATATTTTATAAGCCGGGTGCGGTGGCTCAAGCCTGTAATCCCAGCACTTAGGGAGGCTGAGACAGGAGAATCGCGAGTTCCAAGCCAGCCTCAGCAACGGCGAGGCGCTAAGCAACTCAGTGAGACCCTGTCTCTACATAAAACACAAAATAGGGCTGGGGATGTGGCTCAGTGGTCCAGTACCCCTGAGTTCAATCCCCAGTACCAAAATAAAATAAAATAAAATAAATAAATAAATAAAATATTTTATAGAAAGCAAAATGGGTATTCACATAAATATTAATTAATGTAGTTAAATATTATCTCTACAGAGTGGTCAACTGTCTACTTTCATGCATTTATGACTTAGAAAGATTGATTTAGAAATTGACTTAGTTTTAGATTTTATTATAGATTTTAAATTCCAATTAAATTCCTTACTCAATTATTATTGAATATATCTTTTTCACTTACCTCTCTCTTTCTTAGTGTTTGTTTAGCACATAGCCAGCTAGCATTCTTTAGGAGGTGATTAGAATAAAAATCTTGCAAAACATGCTCTTTGAATAAAGTTTAAAATAGTGAAATGAATAAATATATCAATAATGCACACACTTTGAAGAGATAAAGGAAACCTTATCCTCAGGTAAAAATAATGACAGGCAGTTTGTGAAGATAAACTATTGGAATGCCTTCTCTAAAATTTCCAAGATGATAAAAATTTAGGCTTTATAGTGAAAATAACGTTTTTTTGGTGGCTTAATTATGTTCATTTTCAAAATGTATTTTTAACTCTTATTTTGGAGGCTGAGAAAGATCAGCCAATTTCTGTATGATCAAACCCTCTGGGAGTCTTAGATTTCATAGTGTAAAACAATGCTATCTGTTGCATTACACCCTCTAAATAAAAATCTGATTACCTATGCAACAAGAACCACAAAGGGCATGGAATAGCATTATGAAATCAGTTATGCAATAGACATTTAGAACAGAAGCAGCTATGCTCAAATAACCCAAGAGGAAGAAAGGGACATCTTCACAAGGGCAGAGGCATACAGAATAACTACAAAGCAACCAGGAACTCTTCAATACACATTAAATTGGCCTTCATTATTTTAATGAGCTGGCTGTAATTTTTGAAAGCATTTGTTTTCATGGGGAGATTCATAAACTCTGTTTTAATGAGGTCATTTATTAATATGCTCAATTGAATTGCTTATAACAAAAGCCTAACAGACTTAGCAGAATGTAACGGTAATAGGGTTTAAAACTGTGAGTTAGTTTTTAAGTTTCCAAATGTTTCCATTACGTATTGCACTAAAAATTTCCCACTGATCATTTTCTCTTATGTTTAGAGTATTAGAACTTGAAATCCAAAGAGATTTTCTATCACTATTGTTTTGGTTTTTAAGAACTTACTGTTTACATATGTACATTGCTTTCAATGAAATGTACATTTGGATTTGTTTAGATATATGATTTATTTAGATAGAAGTTTGTTTAGATATCTTATCCTCTGAGAAAGACTGCCTGATCACATCTTCAGGCTTCTCACTTTCAACACTGGCCAGTTTTTATGACTGAACCACCACTCTTAGTACACTTCCATCCCAAGAGTCATTTCCATGGAATGGTTTCTGCAATCATTCAGCATTGTCCTGGCTCAGGATGTTATTTTGCTTTGCCTTATTCAAACTATGCAAAAACTTTTTTTTTTTTTTGGTACTGGAGATTGAACTCAGGGGCACTCAACCTTTGCGCCACATCCCCAGCCCTATTTTGTGTTTTATGTAGAGACAGGGTCTCCATGAGTTGCTTAGCACCTCGCTGTTGCTGAGGCTGGCTTTGAACTCACAATCCTCCTGTCTCAGCCTCCCTAAGTGCTTTACAGGCTTGAGCCACCGCACCTGGCCTATGCAAAAACCTCTTAGTAAATCTTTTTGGTTTCAGACTATCTCAAATTCAGTCCATTTCTTTGATACTGCTAGACATCCATATGTTAAAAATGAAAAATGAGCCAAGTCATCACCATTCTAACTAATCATCTCACCAGCCCCACATCCTCAAAATGGCATAGGAGATTTTAAATCTGGCTACTATCTGCACACAAGATGCATACGTGTATTTTTACTTTCTTTTTGAAAAGACTACATGATATTCATTGAAATGTAAAGCATGTGTATGTCTTGTCTTGCACCAATACCTTTTTTGAAGGTTTATTAAAGTAAAGCACCAGTGATATACTGACATAGATACACAAAAATGCTTGTTACAGCTTTGTCTGTTATTGCAAAAAACTGGAAAACATCTGAAATCTCAACTGCCTTCAAAAACAATGGTAAGCCCATATTATGGATCATTATGCAGTTATTGCCAAGAATGAGGTAAATATTTATGTATTAAACTAAAAGAATGTCCATGCACACATAATTAACTAACTTGAAGGTAAAATTAAATTGCATGGTAATGTCTATAAGATAATCTCATTTTGTTAAGGAGAGAGAAAAAGATACAATAAGGAAAAAAATAGAGAAATAGAGGGAAGAAGAGTACATACTAGAAAAATAAATTTGAACTTTAAATGTTACTAAGAAAAGATAAACATTAAAATACATGAATCTTTTAAGTGTAAGGTATAACTCTTGTTATAGTACATGTGCTCTAAAATGTGGGAAATGTAGAATTAGAAAGGACTTTTATGGCACATAAATTTTTTCTTTGTATTAATTGGATAGCTGAAGTTGTAGAGAAATGAAGTTACTTGACAAAGGTCACATAATATGTTCGAAATGAAATTAGGGATTAATTTACACCTTGTCGTAGTCCATTTTCTGCTTCTGTAACAGGCCAGGTAATTTTTTTCCCCCATGGGCACATTTAGTTATTTTCTTAACTTTGTTTATTTATTTATTTGTTTGTTTGTTTATTTATTTTTATGTGGTGCTGAGGATTGAACCCAGTGCTTCACACGTGCTAAGCAAGTGTTCTACCACTGAGCTGCAATCCCAGCACCAGGTAACAACAAAAGTCTATTTGACTGGCAGTTCTGGAGACTGGGAAGTCCAAGAGCATGGCTCTGGAATTCAGTGAGGGCTGCAATGTTGTAACACGGCAAAGGACAAATTAACATATGTGAGACAGTGAGCAAGAGAGGGCTATACCTGCTTTTGTAATATACCCATTGTTATTTCTGGTAACAGGGATTGAACCCAGGGCCTCTTAACCACTGAGCCACATCCCCAGCCTCCATCTCTTTTTTTGTTTTTATTTTTTAATTTTGAGAGAGTCTCATTAGGTTGGTTAAAGTCTTGCTAAACTGCTGAGGTTGTCTTTGACCCTGCTATCCTCCTGCCTCAGCCTCCTGAGCCACTGGGATTACAGGCCTGCCTGGCAGAAACCCACTCTTAACCCTCTCCCTTTCAGTTATGGCATGGAGCTATTCATGAATGCAAAGCCTTCATGTCCCAAGGTCCCACCTCTTAATACCATCACACTGGCAATTATATTTTAACAGGAGCCTTGAGGGGGATTTTCAAACACCTCTTGACATTTAGACTGATAATTTTTTTAAGCCTATTGCCTCTCAAAGAGAATATTTGCTTCTTGTTTTGGGCTAGATTCTGTTTAACTATTATTGATTATTATATCAATTACATTCAGAACCAGAAAATACTTTGTCAAGAATAAAAATGTCACCAAGAAGCCAAAATAATTAGATTTACATTGATTTTGAAAAAGGAACTATATAACTTTCTTATGAAATTAAAAATTACAATTAGATAAGATAATGAATTTTAATAAACTAGCAAATTAATCACATAGAAAGCATTTCAAAGTTAGTTTCACAGGGTAAAGAAGAAATGTGCATAATTTGAAATTTAAAAACAGACTTGGTGTTATCACGACAAGCATTTCAGTATTTCAGCTGACTTTTCTGATCAATTGTCACATGGTAACTGAGATTTCAGATTCACCTACAGTGTACACTTTGTAGACATGGGCTGAATGTAAATTGTCATTAATGATTTCTTTTTTGTTTTTGTACTTGTGATATATGTGCATGTGAACAAATCATATGCCAAATAAAATGCTTAAGTAGTTATATTTTACCCTAGACTATTCCCTGCCATGCATTAATGTTTGTATTTAGAATAGTTTCTGATTTATGCAGAGCTTTGCAACTGCATTTTTTATCAGGTAAAATATATGACTTCTCACATATCAGGAAGTTTTAATGATACAATCTTGAAGTATAAAGCCAACACTATTACCTAAGACAGAAAAACAGCAAGGAAGAATAAATCAAATTTTCTCTAAAATCCAAAAGAAAAGTAACACAGATTCATAATTTCTGATCTCCATTTCAGCTATTTGGTCCCCATAGCATAAGATGGCTGAGTAAGAGAGTGGAATATTTCTAGGTATAAAAAGATGAAGGAAATGTTCTGGGCTCTCCGTTGGACGCTGTGTGTACTCTGCATAATCTACCACCCACTGATGGGGAGATGACTTTGATTTCTTTAAAACTCTGGAGACCAAAAAGGTATTTAAGTAATATTTCATAAAATGAACATGTGTAAAAATAACATAAGTACTAACAAAATCTAGTGTGGTCATATAAGATTTTACTTAATACTTTAAGTGCTGAGACTAAGCAAGTATATCTGAAGAAGACTTTGCTTAGTGTGCTCAACACTGGATCTTCAGCACAGTGCTAAATAAAAGGTGAGCAAGGGCAGAAAGAGGATGGATCTATAGAATCTTCAGGGGAGAAGGAAATGAATGTAGTAGTCACTAAAGTCACTGGAATGGACAGATATTTATAAATGTGAGGGAGTCTGAGATCTGTTGGTGATCACAGACAACAAATGAAGAATTAGACTTTAATGATTTGGATCTACCAACCTATTCTGAGAAGGAATATCTCATTAGGTGAAGATGTGAAATTAATTCATTTTTATTACAGTAATGGTTGTGAAAATGAAAAAGGTGAGTTAAAAAGAGTTAAATTTTCAGAAATAAAAGATTCTTCATAAAATATTGATTTTCTTGCAAAACCGTGCTGTTTGACTAAAATAATGTTTTAATAAAAAGAGTTTAATTAAAATTATTTCAAATTGATACTAATGTTTTTTTCATATAATCTGTTTGGCTTCTGTGACTTCCTTTCTCCTCCTTGCCAATCTTCTTCCTTCCTTCCTAAATGCCTTCAGCTTCAAATGTCATGTCTCATAGAGTATCAATTTTTCCTCTTTTGTGTTGTGGTTATGTTCTGACTCTCAATTTTTCTCATCCTCCCCCCCCCCAAAAGTATGTAATTCCTGGTTCTTTGTTAACTCTTCAAGTATAACTTTTGCACTAATTATCATGAACTGCAAATTACTGCTAAATGATTTATGGTTTAACACAACAGAAACATATTTTCTCACAGTTCTGGAGGCTGAAAGTCTAAAATCAAGGTGTTGGAAGAGCCATGCAGCCTCTAAAGTCTCTAGAAAATATTTCTTTCTAGTCTTTTCTAGCTGCTAGTCTTAAGATATTGCCTGACTTGTGAAGGAATAACTTAAACTTCTTCATCTTCACATGGTGTTTTAGTTACCTTTTCTGCTGCTGCGACTTAGAGACCTGACCAGAACAATCCTAGAGGAGACAAAGTTTATTTAAAGGCACATGGTTTCAGAGGTCTCAGCTGCATTCATCAGGGAGTGAGGTAAGGCAGAACATCATGGCGAAAGAGTGTGGCAGAAGGAAGTGGCTCGTGTGATGATCAGAGAGCAGGGAGAGAGACTCCACTGGCCAGATACAAATACATACCCCAAAGCCACACCCCCAGTGAACCACTTCCTCCAGCCACACCCCACCTTCCTCCAGTTACCACTCAGTTAATCCCATCAAGGATGAGCTCACAGACTAGGTTAAACCAATCAGTGACCCAATCATAACCCAATCATTTCTCCTCCTAACCTTCTCTCATTGTCTCACACATGAGCTTTTGGGGGAAACCACATCTAAACCATACACATGGCCTTCTCCTCTTTTCTTTGTTTTCTCTCTTCTGATTTTTATAATGATGTTTTTCATTGAATTTATAGTCTCTGTGGATAATTTAAGACACTATCATCTTAAGATCCTCAATTTAATTGTATCCACAAAGACCCTTTTTCTAAATATGATTTATTCACAGGTAATGGGTGTTAGTAAGGGTGCACATCTTTCTCAAGGACTACACTGGTTCTCACTATTACTGTGTTTCTAACACCTGCAATGATACATAGCCCTGTGGAACATACTCTGCAATTATTTATTGGAAAAATGGAAGACTTTCTTAAGAATACAGACAAGAATTTTTTAAAAAATTCCTATTAAAGTTGAGATAGTAAGCATTTTAGACTTTATAGGCTTTAGAGCCTCTGTCACAACTGCTCAGTTTTGTTGTTAGAACTGAGAAAACAGCCATATAAATACATAAATGAATGAGCATGGCTATGCTTCAATCAAACTTCATGGTTCCTGAAACTGGATTTTTCCATGTATTTCAAAATATTATTCTCCTTTTGATTTTTTCAACAATTTTTAAAAATGTTAAGACTTTTCTTTGTTCACAGTCTGTACAAAAAATAGGCAGCAGGTCAGATTTGGCCCATGGGCTATAGTTTGATGAATCCTTGTATTGACTATTGTGGCCCACCATGTACTAGTTGTCTGGGCTTTGGAGAAGTGTTGATTCAAAAATAAAGTGAGTTAGATATTTTGTTGTTGTCATCATTGGATATGTTTGGAAAATCCATATTTCTCAAGGCATTTTAGATGTATATACCAATAGAAGAGCTTATGCAGTTATGCCATTTTAAAATTGTTTTTTGTTTGGTTCTCAGAGAATTCCTTGACTAGTGTGTTCCAAGGGATGAGTATTGGAAATGTTAGTGTAGACACATTTATTTACTATCCTATATGCAATTTAGGGGTGTCGGCAAGAAGCAGTGATAGAAAACTGTAACTGAAGGAGGGCAGGAGAAAACAAGCCATAAAGTTGTTACTCTACTAAAGTTGCTGGGTACTATCCAGGCATAATCAACTGTCCACATAGAATTATCATGGATAACACTATAGCATGTAATAGTGTCTAAAGTATATTTTATGAGGAACTTATACTTGGGCATAAGATTATGACTGAGGCAGTTATGTTATTACTTTTTATAATAATGAAGAAGAAAAGAACAAATCATAGAATAATCTAGGCTTTTAACAACACTTGCATCATTAAATTAGTTAATATTAGTAAAATGCTTTGGTGACTGAAACATTGAAACTGCTATATAAGTTTCTGTTAAATGAAATAAAAGACATGCTGGGATGAGAGGAAATATATAAACATGGCTTTAAAATGAATATAAGCTAATATATATTGTTGCACCCAGATTTACATTTGGAATTATATTTATTAAATTATTTAAATGTATTTCCTTTTATTTGAAGTTTTAAATAATTTATTATTGGTATTACCACCATGATTTACTTTATCCTTTAATTGAAATATTGTATTCCATTATGAAAACCTTATCCTTTAAAGTAAACAGCAGAGCTTAAGTTAATATCTTCAAACTCATAATGTTTTAAGCACTTTAGTCATGCATTGACAGAGTATTGCTTCATATTTCATGAATGGTCATTATTGTTATTTTTAATTAAATAAAAATATAGCTATCTCTCTAGACAGGTATGTAATATATATCTGTACATATATTTTATTCTCCTCTAACCCACTAGGCTGGGCTATTTATTTTTTTTTATTTTATTTATTTATTTATTTATTTATTTATTTTTAATTTTGGGCTATTTATTTTTAAGATCAAATAAAGAAATTTTATGATATATAAAGAAACAAATATTAGCCTGAACTTTCTAAACTGTAGACAAAATATTTCTTGATACCCAATTTTGGTAAGTTTGCATATTTTGCACACTACCTTTGTATATTCTATAACATAAATATTACAGCATGAAATTAGATTTTAAGGTTTCCTACATTTATCCATTTTGTCATATGTATATTAAATTATTCCAGATGAACAAACATTATTTCTAAATCTAAATAATATTAACTATAGTTAGTTCTTTGTTAAACTATTATTTTATATTTATTGTAATAATCATATATGCTAGCATGAAATATTATATAGCCTCTGCTAATTCAAAAACGATCTTCTAAATGTTTATAAAAAAGAATAATAATTAAGAATTAGCATTTAGGAAACTCATGTTAGCATTTACAATTAGCATATACAAACTCATAACTAGATCAATTTATTTATGATATATAAAGTATTTCCTCTATAAGCCCGAAGAAAAGTGATATTTAATGTATTCCTTCTTGATTATTCATTATATTGCAAACCTTTCTTGGAGTGGAATATTTCACATTAATAGTACTTTTCCCGAGATCTAAAGTTAATTTTGCTCCCAGAATACACAATTATTTACCTGACAGATCTTTTATTGAAAATTAAAGACAATTACTGTTTTCTAAAGAAAAGGTTACTTTTCACACTTGAATTACTAAGGAACTGTGCTCTACTAATGAAACCTATGAGTATAAACAGTACCCAATTAATTTATAATTGAAAATAGAATAATTTTCCACATCTTCTGCTAATGAAGCCTGATTCCTCCCCTAAATCAGCACATGCCCTTCCTCATCCGTCATCATCATGTAACAGCCATGTGTAGTAAGATCCTCTCACCGCCTTGTGTAGTAAGATCCAGTGTTCAATCAATGCATACTCTTGTCACTGGATTTTAGATTTCGGATCGATTCATCTATCTTGTTCTTCATTTCTCAGCTACGTGCATGCATCATATTCTCTTAGCCTTTCTTTGTTTATCTTAATTTATAGGCAATGTATTTTAAAAGTTCTATTTATAATTCTCTCTCCATAGTGTTCAGAATGAAGGTTTGCAATGATCATATAACTACATCAAGTTGAAGATTTTCTGGATTGGTTCCAGGATTTCTGTTCTAAGAATGTTACCCTTTTCCCCCCAAAAAAGAGTCAAAGACTTATAAATAATAAAGGTTTCCCCCCTAATGTTATATTTTTAAATACCTGCTGACTTTTGCCACCCTGCATGTTTCTTGAGGATGAAATAAACCAAGGTTTAAGTAAGTTAACCATGAGAAACTGTTTTTGTTCTGAAACAGGTAGGGGACTGGCTATGATAAAAAGTCTGGATCCTGGTTCCTTTAGATACCCTGTAAGTTGTTTGAACAAGGAAACAGATGCTGCTCTAACGTGTTTCAGCAGGAAGGGATTTAAAAGAGGGATTATCAATGTAAAACTGTCAGAAGGCTCAGGGTATTTAGGTCAGGGAAGCCAATACTGGATTATTGCCAAATATATTTACCAGATAAGTCAAAACAATACTTTTTAGGAAATACAGAATTACAAAAATAGGGAAATTTCTCCAAAATTTAAACTCTCTAAAGTCCTGAAATAGGAGGATGCAGAGAAGTCCTGGGAAACCCTTCTCATGTCTGAGTGCTAAAGTTTATTGGCCTTTGCTGTTCCACAAGAGTGATGAGAGGGGTGGTTCTAATTCTCCTCCTTCACAATCCTATGCGTGGAAACCAGATCACAGGCCTATTCAGCGAGTCTGGAAAATGCAGTTTTCCATTTTCCAGTCTCTGAAATATGGAGGACAGGTTTAGAAAAGCAAGAATAGGGCTGATTACTAACATAAAATACATGTTATATTTGCTTAAACCATGTTGATGACTACTGAAATTGAAAGACTGTTTCAGTCTTAGAAACCACTCTGCCTGGTGTTTGGTTTATACAACTCATCTTTACTAGGGCAGTAAAGTATTAATATACTAACATGATATTGTCAGGGAGTTTTTTTTAAAATGTAAGATGACAATGAAGTCCCATACTATCAGATATTTACAATGAGAGGGGATATGTTTATTTGAAATAATTCAACATCCAATAAATGATTTTTTTTAGGATCAATGAAAACTCTACAATGTTCTTTGTTTTTTTTTTTGGTACTGGGGATTGAACTCAGGGGCACTAGACCACTGAGCCACATCCCCAGCCCTATTTTGTGTTTTATGTAGAGACAGGGTCTCACCGAGTTGCTTAGAGCCTCACCATTGCTGAGGCTGGCTTTGAACTCGCGATTCTCCTGTCTCAGCCTCCCTATACAATGTTCTTAAGGCTATAGTTTCTTTGAAACATATTTCATTGTTTGTTGTTTTGCCTTATAACTTTTCAGGGATAGAGTTCAATGTCAAATTAAAAAACTAAATATAGTACATTCAAATGTAGATTGAGAGCATAAAAGACAACAGTGTGAGAAAACTGACTTATGACAATCATTCAACTGAGCTTGATGTTGGAATTTCAAAGTGAATAATACATGCATGTTCACAGTTCCAACTGACTTAAGCCCAATGGAGAGATTTATAGTTTGGCAAAAGAACCAGTGAACAAGGACTGAGACCATTAATCTTGACATGCCAGAAGACTTAGTTAGAACAGTGTACAGAAAAAAGGGCTTTTGAGAATCGAATGTTGAATATTCACTTCTGCCAATTAAAGATTAGATATCCAAGCTTCCCTCAGGTATCCCTTATGGCACCATTAGATTATAAGCCTAATAGAAATTTTAGAGCTTCTAAAAGTTCCTTGCAACAAAGAAGAAGATATGTAGGTGGGAGAATGTACCACAGTTACCTTCTCAAGGCTAATATAATCTACATAAGAAATTGTCAAATAAAGCTGGATATCACTAAACAGGAAAATTCTGATCACTGACAGCTTGGGAAGATAATGATGTTACAAAAGAAATACCTTTACATTTATAATTCCATTAGTAAGAGAAACATTTTTAACTTGGAATCCCATTAGGCAACACAGTTAGCTAACTGAGAAAGTGGAATATAACCCTCTCCTGGTCATAGCTCAGAAGCCTGCATTTTTGTGACATAGGACACACATGAGCAGATTAGACTGGTCCAAATCTAGTTTTTAAAAAAATGCAGCAGGCAGTTTGTAGATATAGTGTTGGGATCATACCTCCATGGGCATCCACTCATAATAGCTTTGCATAATTGAGAAAATCTCTGGTCAATCTATTAACAAAATTGGAGACTTATCTACAAGTTATGGACCCCAAACACGTAAACCAAATGCAGAAGATGTAGTATAGGACATACTGAGGAAAAACAGAGCTTGTATGGTATAATGGGAAGAGACTGGGCAAAAAGCACATTGTTTTTGGTCAATTTGTTTAGAGGTCCTAATCAGCGTTCTAGTGAAGAGAAAAAGGGCATTTGTATCAGAGCTCAGTGTACTGTACTTTGAGAATTACTATTTATATCCATGCTTAAATTCATGTCTAGTAAAATATCAGTAAAAAAATATTGGTTCAGTCATCCTCACTTAACAAAGGCCCGGCTGTAAAATCAACTCAATTATTGAGACCCATGTTCTCAGTAGAGACACATGTTCAGAGTAGATTCTGCCTCACTGCTACTGTCTGGTGGTCCTGGGACCAATGGAGATGAAACCCAGAACAATGGAGATGAAACACAAAAGGCTTCATCAAGAGTGCTTATTTCAGTTTTGGCATGCTATATATTGTCATTTGCCATTTGTGACCCAGCTTGTTTGGTCTGTTCTGGAAGATAAATTATATTTTAAAAAAGTTATTAAGGGCTGGGGATATAGCTCAGTTGGTAGAGTGCTTGCCTTGTGTGCACAAGGCTCTAGGTTTAATCCCTCGCACCACAAAAAGAAAAAAAAAGTTTTTAAAGCAGAACTGGGTCCTCCAAGGTTAAAAAAAAAAAGTTTGTAGTGTTATAGAACAGAGCCAGAGATTCTCTTATTTGTTAAATTGCTTTCACACAGGGAATCAATATCTTTGAAAATATAATCAGTTTTTCATGGATTGATGCATGCTAAATAACAATTTTTCTGAGTAATATTAGTTTCAAATCCTCATTTCACTGAATAAAGATAAATAGCCAGACTGAAATATAGATTGTTTTATGTCATTTCTCAGAGTAAATCAATGTATATATGATGATACATGGATCTTCTCAAAATACTCCATAAATAATCAAAGTGTACTAAATTTGGATTCTTCTGAACCTTCTTTTTGAGCAGATAATTTTTATAGTAGTAACAGTAATGTTAAATTTAATATAAAATACATAAGTGAATGTTTTTGTAATTTTGCCTATATATTTTTATATGCACACACAAAAATTTCTACAGTATAGTATTAAAAGAATAGTATCCAAGACAAGGAGAAAACATGAGAAAAGAAAGACATTTTATAGTTAAATTTTCAGCTCAAAAGTAGTAAAATTCATTTAAAAACATGACATAGTATGAATATTCAACTCTCATGAAAAACTCCATTTCAAATATATTTACTTATATACCTTCTGGGG
The DNA here is from genome assembly GCA_004024805.1 of Geosciurus inauris. Classification (NCBI taxonomy): domain Eukaryota; kingdom Metazoa; phylum Chordata; class Mammalia; order Rodentia; family Sciuridae; genus Geosciurus; species Geosciurus inauris. The sequence goes on from PVHX01001680.1 coordinate 174,188, forward strand.
ATTCATTCAGAAGGGGGCGCCCTAGTATGTGACAAGATCACCATTTCCCAAAGTGAACTCCACAGAACACCTACTACTCTCTCTAGCATGAGTATGTATGTAAGCATACAGTAAATGTAACTAAAAATTACTTTAACTAAATAGAAAAATATAAGGCAGGACATCTTAGCCTCTGATAGGCTATTCTACCCAGAGAATCTCAGGGAAGGGAATACTATAGGCACAATTTCTCCTCATTTATTTGACTGGAGAACTCAGATCAGAGATTCCTTCCTTTGTGTTTTCATCAGAGTATCTCATTAAACTAGTGTTTATTGACCCTATAAGTACTGAACCAGACCTAAATCAATTATGCTCCTGACAGAGATCACTGCTTCTCTTTGTAGTACTCTGAAAATTGTTCACATTAGAAAATCACTCACATCTCCTATTGATGAAAACCTGACATTCCATTTGATTTAGTGGCATCAAGCAAGTATAGCCTCAATTTACATGATGGATTTTCAACAGCAACAAAATAAGAAAAATGGAGGATAATGTTGACAGATTACATAATTTTTTCTTGATGTCTTTTGAATATATTTGTACAACCTAGAAACTGCTCCTCTTCTTTCAATTCGATATAAATTGTGTAATTGCTTCTCTAGAAATTATCAAAAGTGAATTCTGGGATGCTTAACGATGTAGATGAGTTGATGTGGCCTCCTAACTTTATTTCCCATTTTAATGTCATTCCTGTGATAACATAGCCTTAAGAAAATACTTTGGGAATTGAGATACACAAAAGTTTATTTTTTTTCTCAAAGCCCTTAGATGCAAATTAATTCTCTAAACCTATTTAATACTTAAAATATTTGAGAAGGAATGACAAATAAGAAATGGAATCAGAATTTAAATAGAAATAGTTTGTAGAGATATGGAAGATAAAGATGAAAATGATGCTTTCAATATTGTCTTTTAAAAGTTTTAAAAGACTTTAAACCTTGAAAAACAGTTCCCTCATGGCAATGGCAAATCTTATAGAATACATTCTGTGGCATTTTTTACAGTGATAAACATTGCTAAACTTCTTTCAGTAATACTACATAATTTAGGTTTCTTGACGGATTAAATAAAGTCTTTGCAAGAAAGCAATTTTTTAAAAAAGAGGAAAATGATTCTTTGTTTTAGATTTGTTCCGAAAGAAAAATGGTTTCTAAAATAGACCATTTTTTTCAAAAGTGGTAATTTGATTTCTTCTACCTAAGTTTCTAAGAGACAGGGTCATTTCAACCTCTGGAATGGTGATCTTTTGTCTTTGACCCAGGTAAGTTACCATCTTAAGATGAGAACAAAAGGAGGAGTTCACCTCAGCATTCTGTTAAATTCTATTTTCCCATTGAATTGTAGAGAAATAATGGTAGTGGAAGAATTTAGGATTCCAGTTCCCAAATCCTTGCTTTCTTTGTTATTTTATCCTGTTTCTGACTGAATTGAAGACACTATACTTAAACACCATGTAAATAAAGTGTCCAGCATTAACATTCTGAGTAGTCCTCTACTGAAAGCAAACGGATTAGAAGTTGTTATCAATAAATGCTATTGGAAGCTACAGGAGGATGTTTTATTAGTCCATTTCTTTACTGGTACAACAGAATATCTAAGGCTGGGTGATTTGTAAAGAAAGAGGCTATTTCAGCTCAGTTTGGAAGGCTGAAAATTGAAACAACACGGCATAGATTTGTAATCTAATAATTCATCCAATAAGAGCAAAAATGCCTTCAGGGAGAGGTTAAAAAGCCAGGTATATATGAATGCTATACTAGCAATGTATTTTGATGTCACAAATACAAAAGTGAAACTACAGCCACATATGAAAGGATTCTGCTTTTAAATAACTGTAAATGAACCTAGGGTTTGCACTGTACACATTTTGTAGAGGAAGCTTTGTCAGAATGTTTGTCCTTATTGTAGTATGTAAAAACAATCTGAAGGGGAAAGTTGAATGTTTCTACTTTTTGTTTCCTAGGAAATTCTTAAAATAGCATTCCCCTTGCAGTGCCCAGCTCTTTTGGGACATTCTGCTATGGGAAGGAGGACATTTTCCCCAGTTACTGTCACCTTAACTATTTGTTTAATGGCTTTTGCCTAATGGTTTTCAATTTTTTTAACATGGAGAACCATGTCTATGAGTATAGTAATCACAATCCAGACCAAGGAGTTCACAGGGAATGGACAAATATTATGTGCAGCAACTATACTCCTAGGACTCTAAGCATATCATGAAGTTGACTCTGTGCCGTTCTGCAGAGGACCAGACTCTCTTTACAAGCCTATCTATAGTAAAGACTTTAGAAAACTTTACCTCAATATACCCATGTGCCTATTATAAATTACATACTTTTGCTATATATTTCCAATGTTTATTTTTTAGAAAACATACCTAAGAGAATGCATTAAAAAGACAAAATTACATAACTTTAATATTTGAATGTATTTTTATTACAATTATTAATAATAAATGCACAATAATAATATTATGACTGAAATTGTTTTATATTTTTAAAATTTATACTTAAGTTTTTCATAAGGTGAGTGCAAATCTCAGTCCTGAGTTCTGATTATTTATGTATTTTAATTATTGGCATACCTGACAAAAAGTTACTTCTTAAGGACACGTATATCTAAAAGGCTATACACCCTTGACAGGATTTATTAAAACAGGATATTCATTTGAATTATAAAAATTACAGTATCTTTGCCAGGCACAGTGCGGCATGCCTATAATCCCAGCCTCTCGGGAGGCTGGGACAGAAGGATTGCAAGTACAAAGCCAGGCTCAGCAACTTAGTGAAGCCCTGTCTCAAAACACAACAACAAACACACAAAAACATAGGGCATAGGATGTGGCTTACTGGTTAAGGGCCCCTAGGTTGAATCCGGGTACAAAAACAAACAAACTAACAAAATAATAACTCTGAACATTTGGCCATAGTTTTCAACTTTTCTGTTCTAAGTTTTTCTTGTAAGTTCATTGCAATGCTAATGAACTTTTCTAGCTCTAAAGAATGCTTTCAAAAATGCACTAAAACTTTGCATTTGAAAATCTATTTTCAGGTTCCTTAAGAATGTAGGTTTGAGAGACTTAGAAATGACTCACTTTCATTATTCAAACTAAAAATTATTTTAAAGTATTTTAAGATGGTCTTTCTCCACAGCAACACTTTGCTTTTGCTTATTTTTGTTAAATAAATTATCTTTGAAAGGAGAATTCAGTTTTTACATTATAATTAATTTTTCAAAGTGAAAGAAATCATGAAAAAAATCTTATATAATTCCATGCATATGACGTTCTGGAAAAGTTAGATGATAAGACTAGAACACAGATCAGTGGTAGGACTGTGGGGAAAGAATTAACTCAGAATGAGACACACACAAAAAGTATTAGGAGATTAGGATAGAAAAATTGGTTTATATGATACTGCATTTGTGAGTACATAACCCTGCATTTGTCAAAACCTCAATAAGCAAACCTATCTGTATGCAAATTAAAAATCAATTATCATGTCAAGAATCCCAGAATAAAAGACCTGCTGTGACATACGTGACACATGGATGACAAGCTCACTGAAAGATGGGAAAAAGAGACAGTACCAAGTCACCTTGGAGACTATTTTTCTGATTGGCTTTTATAAAATTAATGACAAAAATGAACTATAGTAAGCACTCTATTCTATTCTGTAAATTCATCCGTCAAGGGGTAGCTTTTACAATGCCGAGACTACTTTACATGTACACTAAGATTGAACAAATAAATAATTATTGATAATGGTAGCCAAGTTCCTCACTATCAGAGAAAGTAAGTTATAAACAGGAAAGTATGAGAAAACTGTGGTGCTGTACTAGAATCATAAATAACAATATAAAATCATGTTTTTCAATTGGTGTATACAGATAATGGATGCAGAAATAACTATAGATATGTATACATACATAGTAGAGTACACACGTATATGTCCTACCTCTGGCCACTGAGATGTCCTGGAAGCACTGACACCTCAGCAGCATGAACACACCGAACTAATGAACTCATTTTTCTTTCTTTTTTTTTTTTTTTAGTTCTTTTTAGTTATACTTAACATTAAGATTCATTTTGACAAAATTATAAAAGCATGGAATATGATTGGTTGTAATTCAGTCCCCACTACTTCCCCTTTCCTTCCCTTTTTTCTCCCCTCCTCCCTTCTCCTGTTCCCTTCCCTGTACTTTACTGATCTTTTGGCTATTTACTTATAGTTTTTTAAAAAATTTGTGTCTTGTAGATACACACTATGATGAAATTCACTGTGATATATTCATATATGTACATAGGAAAATTATATACATGTATGTACATAGGTCAGATTCTTTCCACTGTCTTTATTTATCCCTGCCCTCCTCCCTTCCCTTCAATTCCCTTCATCTACTCAACTGATCTTTTTTTTGTTTTTTATTCCTCTCCCCTTATTTTTTATTTATTTTCTATTTTTTGTATAGCAGTAATGATCTCATCTTCTTACAACCATTCTCTAATTCTAGGAAGTAGTGTTTCTTGGAAAATAGCTGATTCTGTTTGGGGCAGGAAAATTATAAGATGAGACAAGGGGCATGTCTAAGTGACATAGCAGCCAATCTGAAAAATTTTTCAATGGCCAAAACTGGAAAAATTTGACCAATGAAATGAATAATGGTATTACTGAATTAAAATCCAAATAATAAACCATTGTTTTACAATAAACATTGTTTTATAATAATAAAAATAATAAATAATGAAAATAATAATAATGAAAAAATAATAAAACATTATTATAAATAATTGACAAAATAAATACTTAACTTTGGGAGAAAGCACAAGTCTTCCTTCAGAAGAATTCCAAATAATGAATGTAGAAGGGATGAAACAAGTAGAAAATCACAGTAAGAACATTATTGAAGTAATTGCTGTTCCATGGCAAGATCCATAGATGAATTTTAAAATTAATCTATGAAACTGTAAGGAGAATTTGAATATCTACATGACCACATGTATTTACCCTAATTATTACTGATTTTACGATAGTTTTAATACCTATCATTCTTTTTATATTCCTCCCTCCAGGAGTTGGAGTTTAGTTTCTCTCATTTTGAGTGCAGGCTGGACCCAGTGACTCACTTCTAAGGAATACAGTTTAAAAAAATGAGAATACAGAACTTTGCAATGGAGAAATCTAGCTGATACCATATTAACCAAATAATCAAAGTTTACATTATTACTAATAATTCAAGTTACTATCAAATACCCTCTCATATAATGTGAGGAGAAGGATACTTACTAAAATCTGTGTCCTCACTTTAATCATGAGAAAATATCAGACAAACCCAAATTAAGGGGCATTCCACAATTACCTGACTGAGACTCTTTCAAGGTCATGAAGAACAAAGAAAGGCAGAGAAACTGCCACAGATGAGAGGATTAGAGAAGATTAAGGAAACATAGTGAGTGTATTCAATAGGATATCCTGGATTAGATTGTGCAACATACAGACAGTTATGGGAAAAGCTTGTGAAATCCAAATAAAACCTGCATTTTAGTTGAGTGTTGTGGTGATGTTAATTTCCTGGTTTTGATAAATATACCAAGTGTAAGGTTATGCTATCTTCTGGATCTTCAATGTTCCCCAAAGGCTCCTAGGCTAAAGGCTTAGTCTCTAGCCCATGATTCTGTTGGTAAGCAGTGGAACCTTCAGGAGCAGGGCCAAGTGGAAGATAGTTCACCAGGGGCATGCCCTTGAAAGGGATATTAGGTCCCTGGACCCTCTTCTTCCTATTTTTGCTTCCTGGCCACCACAGAGTGAGCAGCATTGCTCCATTCTGTGCTCTCTGCCATGATGGACTGCCTTGCTGCAGGACTAAAAGCAACAAAGCCAAGCAACCATGAACTGAAACCTCTGAAACTCTAAGCTAGAAGAAACCTTTCTTACTTTTAAGTTGATTGGCTCTTGTATATTTTCAACAGCAATAAAAAGGTGACTAACACAGATGGCAATATTCGGGAAAATTGAAAAAGGGGATAGGGCAGCTTTCTGTACTGTCCTTACAACTCTTTTGTAAATATAAAATTATTTTTAAAACAGGATTTCTTAAAAATAATATCATTCCATAGTATTATTATGAGTATAAACAAGTTAATACACATAGAGTTTTCAAGACAGAACACATATTATTAAATAAGTGTCAGCTGCTATTTTAATTATTTTATTTATTTTTATTTTGGGGGATACCAAGAATTGAACTCAGGGGCACTCAATCACTGAGCCACATTCCCAGACCTACTTTGTATTTTATTTAATGACAGGGTCTAACTGAGTTGCTTAGCACCTCGCCTTTGTCAAAGATGGCTTTGAACTCGTAATCCTCCTGCCTCAGCCTCCCGAGCCGCTGGGATTACAGGTGTGTACCACTATGTCCAGCTCTAATTATTTTATTTTTATTATTAGTTTACAGTCATATCTGTTAATAGAAAATTAGGCATGTTTTTATTGGGTGGGTTAAGAACGTTAGTAACCTTTTTCTGATACTAATTGAAATATTTTATTATTCAATAAAATATTAAAGATGCAAAAGATAAAAATAATTTTAATTGCATAAAACAGATATAGACATTGTTTTGTGTTTTACTTCCCACCAGTGTTTTTAAAATGTAGAAATGTATATGCATATGTACATATATTATCAACCTAGTCTTTTTTGTTGTTCTTTTTAGATATACATGACAGTAGAGTATATTTAACATATTATACATACATGGAGAGAATAACTTATTCTAAATAGGATTCCATTCCTGTGTCAACCTAGTCTGTCACCATGTCCTGCAGTAAAGTTGTCCTCCTTTCAAGGGATAGCAAACCAATTAACACTTATTTAGGAATGATGTTGGGATTTTAATTGGAATCACATTGAATCTATTTAGCACTTTGGGTAGTATGGCCATTTTGACCATATTGATTCTACCTATCCAAGAGCATGGGAGATTTTTCCCTCTGCTAAGATCTTCTTCAATTTCTTTCTTTAGTGTCCTATAATTTTCATTGTAGAGGTCTTTCACCTCTTTTGTTAAAATGATTCCCAAGTATTTTATTTTTATTTTTTTGAGGCTATTGTGAATGGGATAGTTTTCCTAATTTCTCTTTCAGGGGTTTTATCACTGATGTATAGAAATGCAATTGATTTATGGGTGTTGATTTTATATCCCGCTACTTTGCTGAATTCATTTATTAATTCTAGAAGTTTTCTGGTAGAATTTTTTTTTAATTTTTTTTTTTTTTAGTTGTTGATTGACCTTTATTTATTCATTTACTTATATTTGGCACTGAGGATCGAACCCAGTACCTTCCACATGGGAGGCAAACGCTCTACCACTGAGCCACGATCCTAGCCCTTCTGGTAGAATTTTTTGGATCCTCTAAGTAAAGAATCATGTTGTTGGCAAATAATTATAGTTTGAGTTCTTCTTTTCCTATTTGTATCCCTTTAATTTCTTTCATCTATCTAATTGCTCTGGCTAATGTTTCAAGGACTACATTAAATAGCAGTGGTGAAAAAGGGCATTTTTCTCTTTCCCATTTTTAGAGGGAGTGCTTCCAATTTTTCTCCATTTAGGATGATGTTGGCCTTGGGTTTAGCATAGATAGCTTTTACAAAGTTGAGGTATGTTCCTACTATCCCTAGTTTTTAATAGTGTTTTGAACATGAAAGGGTGCTGTATTTTGTCAAATGCTTTCTCTGCACCAACTGAAAAAATCATTTGACTCTTATCTTTAAGTCTATTGAGGTGATGGGTTACATTAATTGATTTCTGTATGTTGAATGAACTTTGCATCCCTAGAATGAACCCCACTTGATCATGGTGCACTATTTTTTTAATATGTTTTTGTATGTAATTTGTGAGTATTTTATTGAGAATTTTTGCATCTATGTTCATCAGGGATATTAGTCTGAAGTTTTCTTTCTTTGATGTGTCTCTGTCTTGTTTTGAAATCAGGGTGATACTTGCCTCATAGAATGAATTTGGAAGGGTTTCCTCCTTTTCTATTTCATGAAATAGTTTGAGGAGTATAGGTATTAGTTCTTCTTTGAAGGTCTTATAGAACTCGGCTGAGAATCCGTCTGACCTGGGCTTTTCTTGGTTGGCAGGCTCTTGATGTCATCTTCTATTTCCTTGCTTGAAATTGATCTGTTTAAGTTGTGTATGTCTTCTTGGTTCAGTTTGGGTAGGTCATATGCCTCTAGAAATTTGTCTGTGTCTTCAGGGTTTTCTATTTTACTGGAGTATAAATTTTCAAAATAGTTTCTAATTATCCTCTGTATTTCTGTAGTGTCTGTCATGATATTTCCTTTTTCATCTCAAATTTTAGTAATTTGGGTTTTCTCCCTCCTCCCTTTTGTTAGGGTGCCTAAGGGTTTGTCAATTCTGTTTATTTTTTCAAAGAACCAGATTTTTGTTTTGTCAATTTTTTGAATTGTTTCTTTTGTTTCAATTTCATTGATTGCAGCCCTAATTTTGATTATTTCCTGTCTTCTACTTCTTTTGGTGTTAATTTGTTCTTCCTTTACTAAGGCTTTGAGATGAAGAGTCAATTCATTTATTTGTTGACTTTTACTTCTTCTAATGAATGAGGTTAGTGCTATGAACTTTCCTCTTAGCACTGCCTTCATGGCATCCCAGAGATTTTGATATGTTGTATCATAGTTTTCATTTGCCTCTGAGAATTTTTTTATCTCTTCCTTGATGTCTTCTGTTATCCATGCATCATTCAATAGCATATTATTTAGTTTCCAGGTGATGGAGTAGTTTCTGTTTTTTAATCTGTCATTGATTTGTAATTTTATTCCATTGTGGTCATATAGGATGCAGGGTAGAATCTCTATTTTTTTGTATTTGCTAAGACTGGCTTTGTGACATAACATATGATCTATTTTGGAAAAGGACCCATGTGCAGCTGAGAAAAAAAGTGTATTTGCTCATTGATGGATGGAACGCTCTATATATGTGTTAAGTCTAGATTATTGATAGTTTCATTGAGGTCTGTGGTTTCTTTATTAAGTTTTTGTTTGGAAGATCTATCCAGTGGTGAGAGAGCTGTGTTAAAGTCTCCAAGTATTATTGTGTTGTGGTCTACCTGATTCTTGTATTTGAGAAGGATTTGTTTGATATACGTAGAAGCTCCATTATTTGGGGCATAGATATTTATGATTGTTATGTCTTGTTGATATATGATTCCCTTAAGAAGTGTGAAATGTCCTTCTTTATCCAGTTTCACTAACTTTGGTTTGAAGTCCACTTTGTCTGATATGAGGATGGAAATTCCTGCTTGTTTCCATGGTCCATGTGAGTGATATGTTTTTTCCCACCCTTTCACTTTCAGTCTGTGGATGTCTTTTCCTGTGAGATGAGTCTCTTGAAGTCAGCATATTGTTGGGTCTTTTTTTTAATACATTTTATCAGTCTATGTCTTTTAATTGATGAATTTAAGCCATTCACATTCAGGTTATTATTGTATCTAATATGTGTCATGAACTTTTTAAAATATGTATGTATGCACTTGGTTTTATTTAATCATCATGATAGCATCTTGATGAAAGTTTTTATTATTATTATAAATCCTATTTTATAAAACAATTATACAATTTGTATATTGGTTTGTTCTTCAAATGTTCATATGTTGGAAGCTTGGTCTCAGTGTGGTGATGTTGGGTAGTGGTACCTCTAAGAGATGACTAGTTAGCTAAGAAGGCCTGGTGCTTTTCTTAGTGGAATGAGTTCTTGCTCCACTGGATGGACAGATAATGATAAAAGCAGGTGATTACACAAAGCTTTTAGTTTCTTCAGCTCACTCTTCTGCTTCCTCTCCTGCTGTGTGATTTCCATCTTGCATGTGCTTCCTCCATGTACTGCCATCCAGTATGTTGAGATGCAGCCAGGGGTCACTTTCCATCACAATTATATCTTTTCTTTATACTTTACTCAACATCTAAGATGTTATAAAAACACAATACAGACTAAGACAAAAGAACTGAACAGGAGAGAAGTTAAAGGAATATATCTTACTACTAGAAAGTGGTGGAGCCATGGCTTCCAGTGGTCTGCAATTTCATGTGTTATCCGGTGCCTATATCACCTCAGTAAGCTTGCTTTTACAAGTTACTCTATGTACCACAAATATGAAAACCTTAAAATAAGTTGTGGCTTGAGTTCTGTGGACCCCTGGGTCATAGGAAGTGATGAAACACATTCCCATCAGTACTGGCTGATATTTTACATCTCAGTTTGCTCTGTTCAGTTTAATGCCAGGGAGACATTCCTTGCAAGAGAATTGAGAAGAGTGGTGGGCTGAATTCTGCTTCAACTTCTGTGGTGCAGTTCTTAAAACCACAGCTTACTGTATGACAAGTTCCTAGCTGGTGTCCCATCTTGTACAGGCTCTAAGCTTGGATGATTGCCAACCTCTCTGCTCTCACTCCTGACAACAAATATTTGTAAAAAGTTGAAGCAGTGAATGGAAATACTTATCCCAGCCAAGTTGAGTTTTTTCTTTAAGGTACAAAAAGAACTCAAGGAAAGTAGTCTAGAAGGTTTCATAAAGATGTGTCATTAGATACTTTGGAAAGGTAACTGAGAAAATGAGTGCTATCAGCTACAGTGGGCCTATACTTTGACAAAGAGGTTGAATACCAATTCACAATTAGTTCAATAGGTTCTTTTTTTTTTTTTCATGTTTTTACAAAAGATTTTCACTGCCAAATTCTGAAAACAGTATTCATGTATTTGTAATGTGACATGGTGGTGGCAGATAGGAAGAGGTCGAGAAACTCCAAACTCATTCAAAAAATTTCTTGGCTTAAAATATCGTGGAGAAAGAATAGAAGCTAATCAGCTCCAAGAATAATTATTTATATGTTTTGGCAAAATTGTCACATGCTGATGAGCACTTTTCTAAGTGGCTTATTCTTGATAACTAGCATCATGTGTTAAATAGTGTTTGAGTGCTCATGGATATCCGAGTTAAATTTATTTTTAAATTGGAAAATTTCTGGTTGTCTGTATCACCATGTAACATAATTGCTGCCGTATATTAAAAATAACCAACATGAACATATTGAGTGTTTTTTCTATCAGAGTAGCATGCTGTCTGAGTAGTTATGGAAATAGATTTGAATAGCCATATGTATGATAATTAAGAAGGTAATAAGTATGCTTTTATGCACAAATAATTCTATCACTTGATAAGTTTCAAATGGTGTAACAATTTATAATGTTTGAAGTAATATAATTTGTATGACTTGGTTTTCTTCCAAATCCACATTATTAAGTTTGGACTGTATTTCCTTCCTAGTATCATCACAAGAAATAAAAGCCCTGCTAATTCATAAGCACCACTGTATACAGTCTTTTCTGGCTAAACTCATCTTTTCTGCAACCTCCATGAAAACATTTCATGGTACCACTCCTGACACATGCTATAGGTTGCTTTAGGTCATAGCTATAGCCATGGTCATGTCCCATTGTTTGTTCTTTCCAGATGAAGTGCACTTTCATTAAAATTTTAACTATGAGAAATACTGAGGACTAATTAGAATTTGTATTATTTTATAACACAGAAAATATGTATTATGTATCTGCATTCTTCAGTTACTTCAATTTTCTGACCTAAATGAACTCATTATGAATTTGTTGAATAAGTGAATTAATGAATCTGTATAACTATTTATATATTTTGTCCTAAAAATGTAGATGAGAACCAGCAAATCTCAGAAGTTTTGTTCAGGATGTTAAAACAAACCATTTATTTAGTCAGTCACATGTATAACAAAAATACAGCAATACAAGTAGAAATGAGAGTTCTATAGCCCTGAATGTTAAATTTATTAAATAGGTCTTGGTAACATATCATTTAATAAAAGTTGAATAACAAGATTGTACTCCCTGTTTACAATGGCAGCTGAAAAATTTAATTGTACAAGTAACTCATGCTTTATATGCTGTTATTCATGTACTATAAATCAAGGAACATATTCATCTTATTATTTGTAGGACAGAACATCCAAACAATATAACACAGTATTATTTTAATCGCTTTTAATTTAATTACAACAAAACTCTAGAGACATGATGTTCCATGTATTAAACATGTATGGCAATAACATAGTTCAATTTTCCCATTATTGGGAAATAATAATATCACCTTGAAAGAGCTCAGAAAAGCTATTTACTCCACTTGTTATTCACTGGTTTCAGAAAACTAAAGGCTGAGAGAATTGGACACACAAAAATTACATAAAGATACAGTACAAAGTTCATTGCCAGTACACACTTTCTATTCAAAAGGTTTCTTGTAGTATGAATTGCATTGTTCTACAGCCAACTGATTTATTGATGGGTTATGGAGCATTCAAAAATAAGTAGGAATATGAGACTCATGGAAGTTAAGAAAAGCTACAAGACAAGAAAGATTGAACAGATAACCTAAAATGCAGAAGTGTAAATATCCACTAGATAGATATCCAGTTTCAAGTTGGAAGACAAATGAAAGGACAATGCCATGGAATGGTACTTTTGTAGTACACATTGGCCCAATGTAAAATTCCATAGATTTCCACCTAATTTAACCTATGAGTTATTTAATGGCTCAGTTCTTAGTATTTTGCATGTAAAAACACAACAGAAATTTAATAGTAATACACTCTCTGTGGCTAATCCAGAGGCCAAATATTTGCTCCTTTCCAAAAATTGAATCAATGTTGAAACCAAATTAAAAGTTCAGACTAAGAAGAGTATTAAACTCCCTTGATTGTATTATCCAGGGTTTTAGACCAACTAATTAGTTTTTTATATCTGGACACAATTTATATTGTATCTCTGGATTGTGACAGGTGAAGCCTTTAGCGAAGCAAATGTTTAAAGAAAATAATGAGGGCTGGGGTAGAAGCTTAATGGTAGAGTGCTTGCCTATCATGTATGAGGCATTGAGTTAGATTCTCAGCACCACATATAGATAGATAGATAAATAAATAAAAATAAAGATTCATCAACAACTAAAAATATTTTAAAATAAAATAATGAAACTATCCTAAGTTTTATGTTTTAAAACAAAACATAAAATACAACCAGATTAGTATGTGGATAGGCATAGGTGAAAACAGGATTTATTTAGCAGGGCAGGCAGTGGGTGAAAGTCCCAGGAATATAAATGTGGCTTAATGTCTTTCCAGAACCTTTATAAAAACCTATTCAAAATTATTTGTATCATGTATATGTGGTGACAGAATACGGTGACAAAGAGGAAAACATGTATTTTCAGATGCTTTTATCATCAAAGCATCAATATGCTGGATGAAAGTCTAAAAGAACTGGCACTCTGTGGTGTTTGTGTTCTTTCTCACCTAAAGAATTGGGCCAGGATAACTGTTGTTCAAGTAGACTTAGAATAGGGGAGTTATATGACCTTTCTCTTAGATTTCAGAACAGAAAGATTGTGGAATCTGTGACTCAGTCAGAAAGAAGTTGTCCATTCCTCTTTTCCTCCCTCCCTCTCTCCCTCCCTCCCTCCCTTCCTCCCTTCCTCCCTTTTCCTTTTCCCTCCCTCCCTCCTTCCCTCCCTCCTTTCTTTCCTTCCTTCCTTCCTTCCTTCCTTCCTTCCTTCCTTCCTTCTCTCCTTCCTCCCTTCCATCCCTTTTACCTCCCCCTTTTCCCTCCCTTCCTCCCTCCCTCTCTCTCTCTTTCTCTGTCTCTCTCTCTTTCTTTCTTCAGTGTAAAAGGCAAACCTGTAGTCTTTGTATGGCACTTGAGGGACCAGGTCTAGCACTTTGATTTTTACTACATTCAATAAACCAAGCAGGATTATCTCAATGAGTGGTACAGAGATACATCTCATGTTCTCAGTCAAGAAAATTAGTTTTATTTTACACTCATACTCAGGTTTGAAAAACGTTTAGAAGTCTTAAAAAATTCTATATTAAGCCTAAGAAGATACTGTTACCCACTGTACACATTCAATTATTCATAAAGAGAGCTATCATTTCTATTTTGTATAGACTCAATGAAGTCTAAGAGTTGCAGAACAAGTTAGTAGCAGTAAAAGATAATTCCACCTTGAGAATCATAAGCAATTTTCAGTGTTCAGTAACAACCTTCACAAATATTGTGAAGCTACAAAAATTAAAACTGTTGTAAAAATATAATGGAAGAAAATCGTTAATGGTTGTTGATGACATATATCCCGAATTATTTTCTCACACGTAGTAAATACTAATAGTAGTAATTAATAGTGGTAGTAGCTATAGCAGCAGTAGCAACTCTAGGAACTGGTGGAAAGGAGAAAGGGTAGTTTGAGCATGTACTAGGCACTACAATGATGTCCTCAGCATTTTTCATGCACTATAACATTCAATGCCAAATAAATGTTTTGTTTTTAGTACTTGGAAAATAATTTGAAGGTATTATGAATCTGAGAGCTCCTAAACATGTTCCTCAACTTACCTGCCATGGTTCTCAACCAAGTGAAAAATAAGAAGAATAAATCACATGGTGGTCAAATATTTCCTTTTTATTAATAAAACTGACATAAGAGGATATCACTCGTACCTGTGACAAGTAAGTTTCCCAATGATCCCTTTAATTAGATAGAGTGACAGACCCCTAAGTTGCAGAGTTGAGAGTATGTTTCTTAAGACACTTCACTCCCAAGAGAAAGGAAACATGGAGGGCTGAGCTATTGTGCTGAGCTTCTCCTTGCACTGGTATTTCTGGGTTATGATTGCACTCTCCTAGGGCAGGGAGACTGTGGCATCAGGGATAGCTCAGGAGTAGAGAAGGAAGGTCGTCCCTGAACCCCGAGTCTTCCAAGTCTTCGGGTTGTTGGTGCTGTTTCTTGCTTGCTATATTGCTTAGTCCACCAGTGTTGACCATTAAGTCAACGATTAAAGTGTGGTGCTGTCTCCTTCCAAGTGTGAGGCCAACCACCAAAGAGTCCTGCTTCCGTTATGATAAGTCATTCCCTCAATGTAATCTCCAAAATTTGAAGATGACCCTCACAACACTGTTTGACAGTAGAGATTTTGCTCCCAGAAGACTGCACATTCAAGTTCTTGTTCTGAAGATTAGGCAGTATACCACAAAAGACATTAAAATAAAAACAGCTTATTTCATCTTATAATATAAGGATATTGTATTACTCTAGAGAGGCAAGATTCATATTACATTTTCCATTAGGCCTTGAGTCCTAGTCTATTTCAATCTATAAAGCCAGATATTTCTGGAAAAATTCTCCCTATGTATTAACTTGGTGATGAAAGGAGAGAATTTTTTTCTTTTTTCTTTTTTAGGATAAGAGAGAACAATTTCTAAAGTGGTTACGGGCACATTGGTGAAGGAATAAATGAGTAAGAAATATCTTTACTTGGTTGTTGGCAGTAGCAGAAGTTTTCTGGTGGAAGAGTGAATAAAAAGCTTGGCCCAGAACAAATGTGACTTCTGTTCCAAATTCTGATGAATTGTTGTGAAAGGACATGATGAGTTTCATCATTAAAGCATTAAGAGGTTTGACCATTATCACACTTTAATCCAATCTTTTATTTTGAAATTTAAGAATCCAATTCTTTTCTCAAGACCATGTTTTCTTTGTGTGCCTTGTTTACTTTAAGATACAGCAAGTAATATGTCATGCAAATCAGGTTTAATTTAGTCTCTGCTTGATTTCCTTAATTAAAATAGGGAGAGGATAAATTCTCTTGCCTATAAATATATTCTATTGCCTATAAATATATCTTTCATAAATAGAATATTTTATAAAAGTGCTGAGTATGTCATGAGTGATGAAGTCAATTCAAAATTGAAATCAGAAGAAGTTCATTCATTGACTCATCTGAGGTGATAGCTTTAATGTCTATTAAATTTAAAAATAGCAAACTGTTCTTATGGGACAATCTTATAATGAGTTCAGTTTTCCCCCAAAAGATACAAAAGAAATTGAGGGTAGAAGAGGATTTTTTTTTTTAAATACTAGGATCCATCCCAGGGCTTCAGGCTTGCTAAGCCTGCACTCTACCACTGAGCTATGCCCCACCCCCTTTTTTATCTACATTTGTGATTCCTTCTTTCCTTATTCTAATGAGCTAATTGATGGTTCTGTTAGTAGATCATTTCATACTTACAAGGAAATACGTGCAAAATACTAATTCCTTTCCCCCATCTTTTGGAATGTAAGGCATCATGATCTGAATTTTCCCTTAACATTAAAAGTGTGTGAGGAAGGTAGAAAAATGAATTTATTAAAATCACACAGGTTTTTGGTATCTATCTAGAGCTATACTAACAATTGGAGATGTACTGAGGAAAAGGACACACTATTCCAGGATCACAAAGTTGAGATGTAAATATGTGATAATAACTGCCTCTTAGGCAAATAATTTAATCAAAATTAGAAAAGAATTTTTTGTGGACAAGAATTAGGTGTTAGAGAGTCTGATATTTAAGGATGGGATATGTGGATGTTAGAGTCTTCCTGTAACTATTGATATAGGACATTTTACAGCATAGATATATAGATGTCATGAAGTAATTTTTTCAACTTTGGTGATAAATTCAAGAAACTGAGATTTTTCTGAACATTTAGTTTAAGATGGTTCTTGGACATCATTTTGGAGTTTCCCAGGAAGCAGCTGAATCTGGATCCTGTGCTCAGTAGAGAGAGCATCAGCTACAAATATGGATTTGTGATGTGTATCTTTCTTATGGTGTTTGAAACATAGCTAGCAGGGTCTCCCTATCATTGATGGTATCTCGTTCATAGAGGAAATAAGAGACAAGGTGACGAGCATGAAAACTGTCAAAATAATAAGAAAGACTTTAAAAGCATAGTATTCAAGGAATTCTGAGGAGAGATCAGAGTAACAATAGGGACCAATATTCTACACAACCTTTAAGCTAGATTACATGAAAAATCAGATATATTCCTGTTGGTGTTTCATTTAGGTAAAGCTTTATATTAGTATTTTGAGAGAAAAGGAAATAAATTGCTATATGCATGTATTTTATTGAACAAATTAATAAAGACAATATGTCAGAAGCAATGCTTCCCTCACTGGTGTTCATAAATCCATTCTTCTGCCTTATTCAGGTTCCTTTGGGAGGTTGTAGCTATTATTAGCCAGCAGGATGGTTTAAACAGCTATCTTTGAGCAAGTGTTCTCTTTACATTGGCAGTTTTATCTCTTGTCAATAGGTGTGAATTGTTTTATTCACAAGGATTATTATGACTTACTCTTCTTTTCAGTTTCCTCCCACTTTCAGCCATATCTAACTTTTAAGGTCTCTATTGGCAACTAGGCCTATTGGATACACTAGGGGACTATTAATTTAGAATGAATTAAACATTCATTTTCTATCAGAGAACATAGGGCCCATTTCCAATAAAGAAGAATATATTTCTCTCAGAATCAAAATATTTCTAAATTCATACATTGAACACATTTGCTTATCTATTAACAAAAATTAGCCAAGATGACTATCCAGTTTCTGTGAAGCTACCTGCTCTGGATTTGAAATTAAATTTTGTCAGCCGGGTGCGGTGGCTCAAGCATGTGATCCCAGCATTTAGGGAGGCTGAGACAGGAGAATCGCAAGTTCAAAGCCAGCCTCTGCAATGGCGAGGTGCTAAGCAACTCAGTGAGACCCTGTCTCTACATAAAACACAAAATAGGGCTGGGGACGTGGCTCAGTGGTCGAGTACCCCTGAGTTCAATCTCCAGAACCCCAGTACCAAAAAAAAATTTTTTTGTGGTGCTAGTAGCATATCAGTTTTCCTTTCCCAATGAATGTGGCAGTGTTAGTTGGTTAGCGACACAGGAAAAAACAGTTTGTAGAACTTATTTGGAAGAATATTATGGGTCTTGTGTGTGCCTCTGTGTGTAAATGCTTCTCATTTAACCACATTTAATTTTGTCAAGTTTGCTAACATCTTCTTTAGTAGGGCGAGGGAAAGAATATCTCATGTGATGTATTAGGAAACTGACACTTGAAGAGTTTAAGTAAGCTCCTATTACCAAGGAAGTTCCCTATCCAATTTGACCTTCTAATACACTTAGCATAGTGCCTGGGCATCAACAAGTCCAGTTGGAAAACAGTGACTAAACGAGGGGCTCTGATTCTGACAATGCAAAGCATGGAAAATTTACCTTTTACACCATTTGAAAAGTCTTCCTAATTTAATAGTCATTTAATATATGCCAATAAGATGAGAGAAATCTTTACCCATAAAATTTTATCTCAAGCTAGACATTTACCAAACCCATACTAAGCATTTTCATCTTCACTTGACCAGAGGCTTTGAAAATATTTTATTACTGTTTCAAGAAGTATAAAGTACTGTAAAGGTCAATCCTTTTAAGCAATTGAGAAAATATAAAAGTGCAATTATTTCAGTTACAAAATCCATGGTACAAATACTAGCTTGTCGAAGAAAATGACTGGATACCTGAATTCCTGGCAACATGCATTTTCAGAAACATTTTAGTTTCCCATTGACACAATAAATCCAACTAAATTTCAGCAAAATAAATGTTCTCAAAAGCCTATTGTTCATTGGTCAACAACAACAAAAAAATATTGTTCAGTTCCTGACTGTATTATGAGAACAGAATGTACTTTCATCCTTTCCCTGTCAACAGCATACTTTGGTATTTTGACAATGGAAAGAAAATGAATTGCATTATATTGTGACCAACATCATTTTGAAAATTTTATTCTTCTAGCATAATATGTGTTTTTCCCTAGAATAAAGAAGAAAGGAGCTCTTTATGATGTGAGTACATAGTTGGAACTAATTTAGAATTACTGAGGCAATGCCTAGGAAATCTACTGTCAACTTCCAGTTTATACAATTCTCAGTCAAGAGGAATTCTCCATAGCATGTAGACATAGCTAGAAAAGTTAATGATGCATTTTGTACTTAACTAATAAATATATCCCACTTAATTTGTGTAAATTAGGCAACTCTGAAGTGTTCATTTATTTTGAACCACTTTTATTTTTGTGCTTCTCAAACTCTCAAAGACATAAGGTGATAGATACTATGAAATATTCCTGAAACACAAAAGGAACTTAAAAGTCTTCTAGTATCTCCTATTTGACTCTGATATTAGCATTGAAGGTGAATTTTACATTTTACTAGTTGTAGATAGAACAATTAAAATATCACAGTTTGGAAGATATGGCATAATCTTATAAAGAATTCTAATCCTGCCTGCTTTCTCAGATTTATTAAAATTAATCACCTCCTAAATACCAAGCCTTATCAGAAGACATCCCATTATCGAAATATGCCTTTCTCCCCATAAATCCAAGTTTTTACTCCAGTCCTGAATGTCATTCTCCTGTATCATTTTCCAGTCAACTTAAAGTCCTGCAAGTCTCCCTGCTTCATCAGACACCTTCCCTGACCTGCTTTGATGAAGTCATAACTATACTTTAGTCACTACAGCTTCCAATACATAGTTATTGTTAAAGCTTTTCTTATACTATATTGTTTACTTATTTGTCATTCTTGCTAGATATTATGCTCCTTGGAGGCAAAAGTAATATATTTCATCATTGAGGTCTAGGTTTTGAAACAATTTATATCCTCTTTTCCATCTTTCCACAGCCCTTAGTAAGTTAATTCATACTCAGTAAATCCTCAGCATACACCATCTGACTGACATTTGATTTATAAAAATCATTTCATCATAAAATCTTGTACATATTAAATATTTAGACACTTAAACTTATATACACATATGTCCAAAAATAATGAGACTGCTTTAAAATGTGCCTAACTAAGGGGAAGACGTTCAGCGTCACTTTTGGGGGGTTTCTTCCTGCCAAGGAGGATGTAAGCCACCTGAGAAACTGAAGTCTAAAATAATTAGAAAAGAAAAAAGACAAAGGCAGAATCATAGTTTCAAAAGTTTGGAGCCCCTGATAGATCCTAGCCCAAGCAGGAGCTGGGCTAGACAAGATAAAATGGTTCTCATGGTTTATTTAAAGGGATACATTAAAGGCAGGGATAAGGTTTCAAGGGCGGAGTCTTGCTTCCATGATGTCTTGCAGTCAGCAGGTTGATTGGCATCTTGGCAGGTCACAGTCATCTCAGAGGGACTGTGTGGCTATAGCAGGTCACCCTATCTCTGGTGCTATGTGGGACTTTTGGCAGAGCTTGAATAGGGCTCAGAATGTCTGGGCAGTCAACCAGAAGAATTATCAACTGGTCATTCCCAGACACCAGATTCTCCTATTCAAATGGTCACAATGCACAGCGGTCCTCACACAGCCCACAGAAGGCTCTCTACACCTAAGGAAATATATATCACAAACCCAAGAAGAGGTACTCAGTTTTTTGAATCTCATTTAGTTGTAATTTAACTTTGTAATTCATCTTTGAATATGTGAATTATTAATTTAACATTAAAGCTTAACATGAAATTCTTTAAAAGTTATCCCTTGTTTTATATTTGGCTGAAAGTGAGAAAGGGTGTTACCAATGTTTTAGAATCTAGTAACACAGTATCATGTACCTAATGTACAGGGACCAATTGACAATGTTACAACATCATTCTAGGAAATAATTCTTGTCAAAAGTATTTCCAAAGGTGATTCTTGATTTAGTTATTTTGCCAGATGGACGTGTCAAGTTGTATATAAATGAATGTTGTTTCCCCTATGGAGAGAGGAAATTAGCAAGTAAATCAAGTATGAAGAATTCATAAGAGAGAAGTTTTTAAAGCAACAAAAGACCCATTTGTAAATATCCCTGCATAGATTAAATATGGATAGAACACTGATTTGTTGTAAAGAAGTCAACATATTTTTGATTTTTAAATCATTATAGAATTGGAGTAAAAACATTTTGAATGCATGAGTATTATTAACATTAAGTATACAACCACAAGACTGGGATCCTAATGAGAATAAGATGTACTTCATGTTTGTAAAAATATGTCAACATATACTCTACTGTCATGTATAACAAAAATTTAAAAAGAAAAAATAGTGATAGAGCAAATTATGATCATTTTTTCTAACAGAATACTCTCTTCATTTGCCCATACAAAAGAAAATTTTTAAGCCTTTTCAGTTGCAAATCATGCAGTTGCTTTTGTTAAATATATTTGTGATATTGAGTTTTCTGTTACTATAACAAAATAGCTGAGAAAATCAAAATAAAAAGAGAAAATTTTATTTTGTCTCATGGTCTCAAAGTTTCCAGTCCATGATTAATTGGCCCAATTGCTTTTGGGCCCGTGGCCAGGTAACACATCATAGAAGAGAGCAGGGCATGTGATGGAGCAAAAAGAAGCTCACTGTTTGGCTATGATACAAAAGAGAGAAGAGACTGGCATCCCACAGTCTCCCACTAGGCCCTACCTCCTAAAAGCTCTACCATTTTCCAATATTATTGGGCTGGTGACCCAGCTTTTAACACCTGGGCCTTTGGGGGACATTTAATATCAAAACTATAGTAATCCATATACAAGTTTTGATATTATCCAATTAGTATGCTAGCTAACATGTAAATGATGATATTTATTTGGACAACATTTGCTGTATTAATAACAGATAATATTGATTATTCCAACACAGTAGCATCTTCCCTTTTGTGGCCTATATAAATTAACATCTACATAATATACTTTTAGAATTTATTCCATAGTTTTTACATCTGTATATTTATTCCATAGTTTTTACATCTTGCATTTGGATTCTTGCCTCAGTTTCACTATATGGAAAAAACACATTAATTCAAAAAGGTCACTTGCTTTTCTAGTCTTGTACTACTACTGGATACAAGAATTCTAGCTAAAAGAATCTTGGCATCACATAATTGTTTCTAGTTGAAAATAAATGATCATATCTTGAAAGACAGTATCCTCAACTTACAGTGTCAT